>CM035169.1:15194168-15322343 GCA_020205615.1 Panax quinquefolius | reverse complement strand
TTTGGAACTTTTCGTATGCCGGGTTACTATTCATGAGATTCTTATTCACGAGTTCTTATTCATGAGTTACTATTCACGATTCTTATTCACTGAATACTATTATTCGTGAGGCGTGAAGATATTTTTTTGTGAATTTACATCTTTTGGTGTCAGATTCTTATTCACGTATCTGCCTTATTCACGTATCTGACACTATATTCATAGAAAATAAAATTTCTTCTTTTAAATCAAAATATCTATTTTGGATCTGCTTTGATTGTATCCATGTTTTGATCGTTCTTGAATTTTACACCACTATGATTATTTTGAGAGGTAGTTTTGAACATGGATAAAACAAAGTCACGAATCCATAATCCTTAATCCTTGTCATTTTGCTTCCTTTGGATTAGTTTCTTTAAAAATATTTTTCATCATCCTCGGTCTTAAATGATGATATTATTGAATATCTTTGGCTGTAGTGCAAAGATGAATGATTTACGAAGAATATCTTTGGCACATAGTGCGAAGATGAACATGTGTTGAGATGAACATGATAAATTAATATCTTTGGCACGTGGTGCAAAGATGAGCAGTGTTTAAATGAACATGACCAGTGATGAATATCTTTGGCTTTGTGGTGCAAAGATGAATATTTGATTTCGGATGTATATTGATTGATGTTCTGAGGGATAAAGATGAGCGATGAACTTTTAAATTCATACATAGAAGATAGTAGTTTGCATTCTCTACTTAACTCTTCTAATGAATTATTATTTCAGCTGCGAAATATTGATTTAAAATTTGTTGTCTATTGTATTACATTAGATTTTTCCTGTTGAAGACTAACGATAATTTGTTGTATATTATCTTAGTCATAATATTCTTCTCTTGAGCTAGTTGAGCTCACCCTTTTCTTTTTGTTCCATTTTTCTCGGGAGCGAGAATATAGCGAGTGCAGTCGAGGGGATGGAATAAAGGTTCTAGAGAGTTGTTTAGTAGTCCTCACCATTTTTGTAAAATAATGTATCGATAAATGTGATGAGGATTTATTTGAGTATAGATATTATCTAGAAGATAATATTTGTATTTAAACTCACGATTTCTTGTTGTAATAATAAAGTTGTAGTTGTTTACGTACCATGTATTGACAACTTCGAATGGGTGATGTATACCTATTTTGGGGCGTCGCGGTTGGTATCGAGCTTAGGGATATGATCTCTGGCGGAGATCGAGGAATAGAACTAGGAGGGAGGCAGAGTAAATCCTTACGCTAGTGTGTCTACTACCTAAGCTTATTTGTTAGTTGGTCGAGTATATAAGGATATTATGTGATATATTGATTTCCTTAATTAACCCTTGTTTTATGATAGTATTTGAGAATGTCGTGAGAATATTATGATGGAAATGAGGCCCAGTGGAGGCGCTTGTCTTCACCAGCGAGGAGAGCGTGCAGCAGGTGGCAATGTTCCTCCTATGAACAACACCATTGGCGAGATGATGAGCGAGGGGATGTTTAGAAGCTTTTTGCGAGTTCATGCAAAATCGAGCGAGGAGACTCGTGTTCAAAATCTGGGAGGAAATGATAGCGATTCACGGGTTGTCACATTGACAGCGATTCGAAGTTGGGACCACGAAATTTAAGGAAAGCCGGATCCGATCGTGGCGGAAACATGGGTCAAACAAATTACGAAGATATTCGATGTCTTGGGATGCGGGAGAAACGAAGGTTCCATTCGCCACCTTTATGTTAAAATGGCGAAGCGGGCCTCTTTGGTGGAGAGTGCGTGAAGCGTACCATCGGTACCCTTTTCGGCGTGTCTTGGGAGGCGTTTGAGAGACTATTTAATGACAAATACTTTCACGAAAGTGTTAAATCGTATGAAGGAAGTGGAGTTCATCAGTTAGAGCAAAACAACGTGGCGGTGTCTCGATGCGAGGCAAAGTTTGCGAGTTATCGAGTTTGCACCTCATTTGGTGGAGAATGAGGAGCGTATGGCGGATGTTTCTTAGAGGTTTGAAACCGGCGTCGTCGATATCTCATTTCTCGTAAACTTTCTCTCTATTCGGATGTTGTAAGCAGGGCTCGATTATTAGGCGAGATACTTGAGTACGGTCGGTGAGGACCATAACGAGGATCGTACGAGAGATAGCGATCAACGAATAATGATAACTGCGGAGAAAAGCGAAGCAGACGGACAAAATGGTTACCACTCTGGTGGTAATCGTGGCCGTAAAAGAAAAGCGAGTCGGAGGAGATTTTAAAGAGGAGATTTAACAACGACTATATGAAGGCGGCAGTCTGCGTGACAAGCGGTTCTAAGGGAGGAGAACGACCACCGGTCGTATCTTCTAAATCACGAGAAAGAGGACATATCGGTCCAAACTTCCCTGACAGTTCAAGGTATCTATAGTTGTGGAAAGGAAGGACATATCGCTCGAATTATGCGATAGCGAAACCTAGTTCAATGAGGACGGTGACTCAAAAAGCTATCCCGGAAAAAGTCAAAGTCAGCGATTTCGGGAAGGCGTTTGTTGTGGTTGGTCATAATCGAGGAACCTAAGCGAGGTGATCACGGGTAAGCTATTTATAAATTCTTGCGAAGTTTATACCTTACTTGTCTGGGTCTTACCCGTTCATTTATCTCTCCTGCATGTGCTCAGCGTTTAAACTTGACTCAGGAGAAATTAGACTTTGACTGTCTGTGGAAACTCAGATTGGAGAAACTTTCATCACATCCTTTGTTTATAAATCTTGTTTGATTCAAGTTGGCACCATCACCTTACATTTGACCTTATCTCTTTAAAGATACTTGCTTTTGATGTGATTTTAAGGATTGATTGGTTAACTACTCATCATGCCAAAATTGATTGTTTTAAATAAGGTTGTTAGTTTTCATATTCTAACCACTTTATGCGAATTCAAGCAACTAAACCATTAAAATCAATCACTATCATATCTAATCATAAAGGCTATTACGTTTATTGAAAAGCGGATGTCAAGCTTTCTTAGCCCATGTTATGGATTTGAATAAAGACACGTCAAATTTGAATAATATTCTGTTGTTGTTATTGACTTTCACGGCGTATTTCTGAAGAACTTCCGGTTACACCCCGAGCGTGAAGTTGAATTCTTTATTGATCTTGAACACAGTACAAAGCCCATTTCTAAAACCCCATGTCGAATGGCTCTATTGAACTTGAGGAGTTAAAGGTCCAACTCTGAGGAATTGTTGGACATCCGGTTTCGATAGATCTGGTACATCTCCTTGGGGTGCTCTGTTTTATTTGTAAAGAAGAAGCGCGGGAGTATGTGACTTTATATTGACTATAGGAATTGAACCATGTCACCATCGAAATAGGTATCCTCTACCTCGTATTGATGACTTGTTTGACCGATTCAAGAGGGCACAATTCTTTTCAAAAATCGATCTTAGTTACGGATATCATCGGTTGAAGATTAGGCGAGGATATTCAAAGGCGCCTTTAGAACTTCGATATGGGCATTATGAATTCTTAGTCGTATCTTTCGGATTGACTAATGCTCCTGCGACTTTCATGGATATGATGAGCCGAGTATTCAAGGAATATTTGGATCGGTTTGTTGTTGTCTTTATTGATGACATCCTTATATATTCCAAAAGTCGTGAAGATCATGAGCACCGTTTGAAATTTGGTACTCGAAAGGCTTCGTGAAAACCAACTATATGCCAAATTGAAGAAATCACGAGTTACGGCTTGAGGAAGTAGCCTTTCTTGGGCATATGTGTCAAAACATGGAGTATCTGTTGATCCGTGAAGATTGAAGCAATCTGAAGTTAGAACAGCCGAAGTCGGTGGTGAAAATCGTAGCTTTTGGGCTTATTTGGTTATTATCGGAGATTAGTGGAAGGTTTTCTCGAATCGCTACTCCATTAACTTCGATTAACTTTCGGAAGGATACAAAATTCGTTTGGAGTGAAGAATCGAGAAAGAGTTTCCAAGAGCTTAGAGGAGACTTATTTTGGCTTTGTTACAACAATACCATCCAGTTGGGATGGATTTGTTATCTCTGCGATGCTTGAGCAAAGGGTTAGGATGTGTTCTCATGCAGCGTGGGAAAGTCATAGCCTATGCCTCGCGACAACTTAAAGAGTATGAGAGGAATTATCCTACTCATGATCTAGAGTTAGCGGCCCAGATCGTTTAGCGCTTAAAGATATGGAAGCACTTATCATATGGGAGAAAGTGGAGATATATTGAGACCGTAAAAAGCCTTAAATATTTATTCACTCAAAAAGAACTCAACATCTGCGGCGGCGACGTTGGCTCGAACTATTGAAGACTACGACCACACTATTCAATACCATCACGGTAAAGCGAGCGTGGTAGGCGGCGCATTGAGTAGAAGATCATATCTTGGGAGCGAGTGCGATGATGTCAAATATCTGCGTAGAGCCAACTTTAATAGAAAAAGTTAAGGTTGCTCGAGCCCCGCAGGCCGGGTGATCGTATGATGAAGAAGAAAGTACAAGAAGGAGCTATTAGGAGCGAGAATTGATGAAGAAGGAATACTTGAGTCCACTCTGAACTTTGTGTTCTAACGACTACGATTTGAAGTCTGAAGATTATGATGGAGGCACTACAATACACCATTTGCAATCCATCACGGAAGTACTAAAATGTATCGTGATCTTGACGCCATTTTGGTGGAACAATATGAAGAGAGAGATTGCAAAGTTTATCTCGATGTGTTTAACTTGTCGGCGTGTAAAAGTAAGCATCTAGTACTAAGGTCGTTGCAACCACTTGAGATTCGAAATGGAAGTGGGAACACATTACCATGGATTTAGATTCACGGGTCTTCTACGGTTTCTCAAGGCATCAATGCTATTTGGGTTATTGTTGATAGATTAACCAAGTCTGCTCATTTCTTGCCGTCACGGAGACTTATTCCTTGAGCGTCTTGCTAGTATGTGCGTGAATGAGATTGTGAGGTTGCATGGCATGCACTGTATCCATAGTTTGGATCGTGACCCAAGATTCACTTCAAGATTTTGGGTTAGCTTGCAAAAAGCTATGAGCGCAGTTTGCGATTTAGTTGACATACCATCCCCAAGCGGACGGACAATCGATCGAGAGGACTATTCAACTCTTGAAGATTTATTAAGACTACATGTCCTGAGACTTCAAGGCGGTTAGGATAAGTATTTACCATTGGTGGAATTCTCCTACAACAAGCGATTATCGAGCAGAAGTATAGGTGTGGCTCCATTCGAAGCATTATATGGGCCGAAAATGTCGTTCTCGATATGTTGGGATGAGGTGGGTGAAGCAACATTGTTGGGACCGAGTTAAATGCGATATGACTCTAGAAAAGATCCAAATGATTCGACAAAGCGTATACAAAGCGGCACAAGATCGACAAAAGAGTTATCTGAGATCTTCATGAAAGGGCGTGGAATTTAGTGTAGGGGATCATGTATTATTGCGAGTTGCTCCATGGAAGGGAGTTACAAGATTTGGGAAGAGAGAAAGCTCGATCCACGATTTATTGGTCCATTTCAAATTCTTGGCCAAGAGTAGGAAATGTAGCCTATAGACTTGCGTTACCTCCAGTATGTCTCGTGTTCATAATGTGTTTCACATATCGGTGCTTAAGTAAATATGTGAAAGACCGAACCACGTTATAGAGTTAGAACAGGACGAGATAGCCAGAAGACTTAGCGTGTGAGGAGAGTACTGTCAAGATTTTGGATAGGAAGGAGCATGTCCTACATGCAAAAGGTCATACCACAAGTTAAAGTTTTGTGGAGGAATCATCTTTATAGAAATGACACAGGGAATTGGAAGCGGAAATGAAAGCGAGGTATCCTCACCTTTTGAAACACACCGAATGCGTCGTCGATTTTGAGGGCGAAATTTCATAAGGAGGGAGGTTGTAAGACCCCAACTTATTAAATGAAATTTAATTTTCTTTATTTATTATTTTGAAATAGTAAGGGTTGATTTGATTAATGTGGATAGTTAGGGGTTAAATCATGAAATATTTTAAAATAAGCAGTGGTTATAAAATATTCATTTTGTTAGGGAATATTAGTTTGGTGGTGGGAATATTAAATCTTTGTCGGGAATATTAAATGCGGCGGTAGCGACCATGTGTGAAGCCCATAACGGAAAGCGATTGGATGAGGAAAGCGACAAATATAAGTTGTTTAAAAATAACAGGCGTAATTATTCTGATTAATCTTTGTTGGAATACCGTTGGTTAAAACACACTAATACAGCGTTGTTGAGCAGGTAGCACGCGGTATTGCATCAATTATTGATCCTTACGTGAAGGCCTTTTCGATAATTATTACTGATAATTCTTATTCGATATTTTATTTTATTGATTCAATAATTCTTTGCGTTGGTATTTTATATTATTGTTGTTTGATAATTGTCCTTTGCATGATATTTCCCATTATCGGATCGATAATTCATATTATTTGAATAATATTATTAGATAACATTATTGGCAATGTCTAGAAAGTTACATCTAAGGAGAGTTTGGTCACCTAATTGCGGCGCCCGATGAGGAGATCCTTATTGAAAGCCCTCTTTCTGAGGAGCTGCTGGTTGTCATAATTGTGATTACGTAATATTATTTGGGAATAATTAATTATTGATTTATATGATAAGAAAATATTTATTTGATATGGATATAAATGATGGATTTATTATATGTGGTTATAATTGAAGGATTTAATGTTGAGGTGTTTTATCGATTATTTTTTATCGGAATGGAGGTATTAAAAATCAAATCGATATTTTTACGATATATTGCGTGAGTTATAATTTTTAATCGTAGTTGGATCGTTGCGATTTTTGGATATATTATACATATATAAGTTGAGTATATGTCTACAAATTTTGAGCAGTTAAAAATGAGCGAATGATTTGTTATAAATTTTAAGAGGTGTTTGATTAGGAAAGTAGGGTTATAATTGATTTTGGTGGAAAATTCTAGAATTGAGTGGGCCCCTTGTGGTTGGTGAAAAAATGTGCTGAATTTTATTTCAAATGTGGTGGGTGGCAATAGTAGCGAGTAAAAGCCATCGGTGGCGAGTCGAAATCTGCTTGGTAGGGCTAACATTTTCTATAAATAGAGGGCTAAGTTAGAATTGAAAATCACACGAAACAAAGTTTTCTCTCTTTCTCTCTCTATATTATTGGCGTATTTTGTGAGTATTTAGATACTTTGAGAGTTCTTTATTGATCTGAAGTTTCATTCGACATCACTTGAGCCTTTCCTTAGAAGTCTTAATTCTTTGAGGTAAGGGATATTATTTTTTTTTGTAATGATATTATTTCTTGATATCATTATCTTTGAAATATTGATCTGAAGTTTTTATCAAATTTGGAACTTTTTCATGTATCGGGTTACTATTCATGAGTTCTTATTCACGAGTTACTATTCATGAGTTACTATTCACGATTCTTATTCACGAATCTTATTAAGTGAGCGTGAAGATGTTTTTTATGGAATTTCTATCTTTTGGTGTAGATTCTTATTCACGTATCTGGCACTATTCACGTTATCGACCTTTATTCATATTCAAAAAAAATAAAATTTCTTCTTTTAAATCCAAAATATCTATTTTGGATACTAGCTTTGATTGTATCCATGTTTTGATCATTCTTGAATTTTACACCACTATGATTATTTTGAGGTAGTTTTGAACATGGATAAAACAAAAAGTGCGAATCCATAATCCTTAATCCTTGTCATTTTGCTTCTTTTGGATTCGTTTTCTTTAAAAATATTTTTCATCATCCTCGGTCTTAAATGATGATATTATTGAATATCTTTGGCACATAGTAGTGCAAAGATGAATGATTTCTGAAGAATATCTTTGGCACATGGTGCAAAGATGAGCAGTGTTGAGATGAACATAATGGCCGAAGTGATTAATATCTTTGGCTGTGGTGCAAGATGAGCAGTGTTTAAATGAACATGACCCATGATGAATATCTTTGGCACATAGTGCAAAGATGAATATTTGATTCGGATGTATATTGATTGATGTTCGAGGATAAAAGATGAGCGATGAACTTTTAAATTCATACATAGAAGATAGTAGTTTGCATTCTCTACTTAACTCTTACAATGAATTATTATTTCATTGCGAATATTGATTTAAAATTTGTTGTCTATTGTATTACATTAGATTTTTCCTGTTGAAGACTAACGATAATTTGTTGTATATTATCTTAGTCATAATATTCTTCTTGAGCTAGTTGAGCTCACCCTTTTCCTTTTGTTCCATTTTTCTCGGGAGGCGAGAATATAGCGAAGTGCAGTCGGGGGATGGAATAAAGGTTTTAGAAGAGTTGTTTAGTAGTCCTCACCATTTTGTAAAATAATGTATCGATAAATGTGATGAGGATTTATTTGAGTATAGATATTATCTAGAAGATAATATTTGTATTTAAACTCACAGTTTCTTGTTGTAATAATAAAGTTGTAGTTGTTTTACGTACCATGTATTGTGACTCGAAATGGGTGATGTATACCTATTTTGAGGCGTCACATTTTCTCTCTATAGCTTCTCTCTATAATTTCTCTCTACAGAGTTTAAATTGAATTAAATAAGAAAATAATGAAGGAATGAGCTTATTTATAGGAAAATAAAATGCATAGTAATTAATCCATGAGCGGTCAGAGTTAATTTAATTTAATCGGCGGTCCATATTTAAAAGCAAAATCTTTTAAATAAAATATAATATATTCTATTTATATAAAAATATTTTACTTATCTGAAACCTTTATGCAACACTATTATCTGAAACACTATGAACAACATGAATAATAAAATATAATATATTTTATTTATAGAATAACTTTAATAAAGTATTACATTTTATATAAAAGATGTTTACATTTTATTACGTTAATAATCTGAATAAAACAAAAGCGTCATTATCATTATAATAATTACATATTATTAATCGACGATAATGGAATCAAATGGTGACTTCTCCATAAGCATCGATAATCAATCTGGTGTCTTCTTGTCTGACCACACGTATTCTTTGTACTTTTACTACCTAAAGTAGTTCAACGATTATCAACGGTAAAACTTCCATTGTTATTTGATAAAATATTTTTGTCGTTTTCTCGATCAGATAATAATTACATTGTGGGGTCCACTAATGATTGGTAGTTATCTGAATATTCCTGCTAATAGAATATTCCCAGACCAATCGAATATAATATAACCACTTGCATACTTTGCAAAATTTATAAATACTACCCTGACTATAATATTATCTCAAATTCACACCATAATATTAAAAATTATTTAAACAAAATTTAAATCTTTATTGATAAAATCTGGGGTCTCCTGATCTCCCCTCACTTATGGAATTTAAGCCCTCGAAATTAGAGTGCGATACACAGTATGATAAAGAGGTGAGGATACCTTGAATACCTTTATCGTTGAAAACATTAAATTCATCTTTTCTTGATCCCAGAAGCGAAGATATTCATTAACAATTCATCTTTGCTTTTAATGGGCGAAGATATACAAGCTGTAAAAACCAATAATCTTTGAGACTTCGACTTAATAGTATCCGACCATGAATTATTCATACCTTTCTTGGCTAAGGATATTCGTGTTTTTCAATTACGGTCGTGATTATCTTAGAATAATCGATTGGTCGTAATCATACGAAATCTATCAATACCTTCTGACGAAGATGACTTTTACCACATCCATGAATTAATATTTCATTCTTTGAGACTCGACTCGAATAATTAATCCATATCATCGAATCATCCACCACTTCTGGCCGAGGATATTCATTAGTATCACGACCACGAATTATCCATACACTACGGACGAAGATAATCGTGTATTCATTAGTATCACGACCACAAATTATCCATACTACTGACGAAGATAATCGTGTATTCATTAGTATCCGACCACAATTATCCATGCACTACTGACGAAAGATAATCGTGTATTCATTAGTATCACGACCACAAATTATCCATGCACTACGGACGAAAGATAATGGTGTATTCATTAGTATCACGACCACAAATTATCCATGCACACTTGACGAAAGATAATCGTGTATTCATTAGTATCCGACCACAATTATCCATGCACTTCTGACGAAAGATAATCGTGTATTCATTAGTATCCGACCACAAATTATCCATACGCTACTGCGAAGATAATCGTGTATTCATTAGTATCCGACCACAAATTATCCATGCATCTGACCCGAAGATAATCGTGTATTCATTAGTATCACGACCATAAATTATCCATGCACTTGACCCGAAGATAATCGTGTTTTCAATTACGGTTATGATTATCTTAGAACAATCCACAGTCATAATCATACCAAGTCCATCTATGCTATCTTCTGAGCCGAGATGACTTTCAGCGTAATATAAACGTGAGGATAATGATATAAAGAATCGATCGAATGAGATAAAGGATAAATATTAAACATTTATAATATAATTTATCCGAGGATTCAAGAATATCCCCATGTTATCAATCACTTAATAATCTCATAATCTAATATCATTAATATTATAACAATATTTTAATCACTTCTTAAATTTATAAATAATTTATCTCAATTGTTTACGCTTTACCATATAATGCATTTAATCATTCAAAAATGTCATACTCATAAGATATCATCACCAATTATCAAATCCCTCATCAAAAAATATGCATATACTACATATAGGATTCTCTACCATAAAATCCTATTTTTCAACTTTTTATTACTTCACATAACATATTTAACTCGTATGTTAAGTAACTAAACTATTTTCATAAAAATACCAAATCAGTCCCAAAATATTTCTTTTCTGGGATTTAGCATAATATAGTCCCATAATGAAAATATATTTTTCTCGAATTTTAAAATTCATTTACTATTTTTCAAAAATCAATTTCTAATTAATTCCTTAAGAAATTTGCTACCTCAATTTTAACTCCAAAAATTTCCAAATCTTGGAAGGACCTTAAACATGTTAATGTGAGCCTCGAGTTTAAATTTCATGGTTATCGGAGTTATAGAACTCGAGTTATAAGCGTTTTTAAATCGGAAAAACCTAAATATTGAAATAGTCATAACTTGCTCATTTTAAGTCGAGAATGAGCTCATTTTTGGACAGGAGGTACTTTATACCATATACTTTCATGTCCCAAAAGGCCAAATTTTTCTCATAATTTAAGTGGCCGAAACAGCTCCTCTAAAATCATGGCAGCAACTTTTTTTGGTTTTTACAGACTTTGCACTCCTTTGTTAAAATCAGTCCACATAAAAATCTACAACACCTTTTCCAGTAATTCCACTTGGATTAGTTAGGTAACTCATAGATCTAACTCTAGGACTTGACCACACTCAAAAATTCAAAATATAATAGGAAATATGGTCAATTGAATTTCATATTACGTTTTTCACCAAAATCGATTTTCAACTCTTTATGATTTCTAAGAAACTTTCATGTTTTCACATACTAACCAACATAACTCATCATAAAACTTACTAATACTTCATACACCATGATTTTCATCGGTTCTATACTTTTATTATGACTTTCATCATAATCCACATAAGCAGATCCTTTTAGTTGAAGAAATATTTGAGGTTTAAGAAATGGGTTTTATCTTTGAGGTCGATACAAAATTCGATTTCACGCTCTAAGTAGGCTAAGAAGTCTTCAAGAATCGCCAGGAAATTTATTAATAATAGAAATATCATTCAAAAGCTCATTACTCTCGTCCAAGACTTGGATAGTACGTCACATTATACTGTTGTGACTTACATCCCTTAACTGATAACACCTCACAATGATACCTATCAACTTGCCATCTTCATCACGATGTCGCCTCTGAAAAATAAAGCGGTGCATTCCACACAAGGAAGTCAACAACGAAAGGATCGGGGCTCTTTACTTATGGCTTGATATAACGATGATTAACTTTAGGGTTTGGTTACTTTGAATTAAGTATAACGAGTTGGTTAGGAATATGAAAGCTAACAACCTTACAAAAAGAATAATGAGTAGTTAATCAATCGTTTTCAAAAATTACTTCAAAGGCAAGTATTTTCAAGAGAGATAAGATCGTGAAAGTGTTTATTTGAAACAACAAGATTAATAAGCGATGGAGGTAACGAAGATTTCTCCCAACAAAGTTTGATAGATAAATCAAAGTCTAATTTTTTGAGTCAAATTTAAATATTGAACCTGACTAGGTAGAATAAAAGAGTGGGTAGAAGCGGTATCTAACGGTATAGTATAGACTTGAAGAGCTTATGATTAACTTACCCGTGATAATTTTATTCGGGTTCCTCGTCACGAGAAAAAAAAAGCTCTCTTTAAACTCTGGGCTTGGTTTATGCAGGGAATGACCTTTGGTGCCTCCATCCTAGTTGAATTTGTCTTGATGGCAACAAAATCGAGCTAAGTGACCTTCTCTTCCACAATTATAACATGCTTTGGGCCGGCATGGCGCGATTCGGATGATGTGTCCTCTCTCCTCGCATTTGAAGCATATAATAGGTGGTCCTTCTCCTTCCTTAACAACGAGTCTTTGGTCTTGGCGTCTTTCCATCATTGTTGAATCTCCTTTTCTTGAAATGTCCATTCTTATTATTTTGTACCCCGATTACCAAGAAGTGGTTACCATATCGGCTTTGATGATTCCCTCCACGCTTGTTGTCACCACTTGATGACTACTACTCGTTGGTATTATAATTTTGACCAATTTCTCTCTCTTTTAGTTGCGTTGACTCGTTATCGCTCCCACTAAGCGAGCCCTATTTACAACATTTGAATAAAAACACGGTTTATGAGAAATAAGATGTTGGCGTATCTACGGCTTGAACCTCTTAAAAACATTCGCGCCATTCTCTCTTCATTATCCACGAGTGGGGCCCTTGGCCAAGTGATAACTCATGAATTTTGCCTCGTGTTGCGACACGGTCATATTGTTTTGTTCGACTTGATAAACTCCACCTCCTTCATGTGGCGAATACTTTCGGGAAAGTATTTGTCGTTGAATGCGACTCTGGAACTTCTCCCGAAGATATCTTGATCTGCGGGTTGAGTACGTTTCTGGATTCCCACCAATGTCTCTCTCCAAGCATAACATAAAAGCGTGAAAAGGAACCTTTGCTCCTCGGAACATCCCAAGACATCAAATATCTTGTAATCTGCTTTATCCATGCTTCCTTGAGAAGTGGTTTTGGCTCTCCCTTAAACTCCGGTGGTCCCAGGCTCCTTGAATTATTTAGCGGTGACCGCTGAGAGTTTCAGTGTTTCCACCTACGTTTTGGGCGAGAGTCGCTTTACTTTGATGTTGCATAAATTCTAAAACCTTTTAAGCGTCACTGTCGTTAAATCGATTGATCGGTGTTGTTGTTTACGGGAGGATTATCGCCATCCTGTTGCACATTGTCTGATTATTGATACATGGAGAATCAGCAGGTCTCACATGCTCCATTCTTATTCTCAACATTCTCGGATGCCATTTTCTAACAACGCCACAAAATAAGGGTTAATTGACATGCGACATATTATCACTATACTCTCATGACCAATCAAATACCAAATAAACTTAGGTAGGTCATCTTAGCGAAGAATTCCCGCCTCTCCCCTCTAGTTCTTATCTCACATCTTAGCGAGGATCGTATCCTAAGCTCGATACCAATTGTGGCGCCCCCAAAATTAGGTATACATCACCCATCTTGGGTGAAACTTACATTGTACATAAATTCAAATACAACTTACTAACTTAAGCGTAGGTATGCAATCGACATAAGCGTGAGTTTGAATACAAATATTGTCTACTAGATATTATACAAACTCGAAAGGAGTCCTCATTACAACTATTATCACCTTATTTCACGAGAATAGTGAGGACTACTAATCTTATCCTACGGACCATTACTCAGTTCCCAGACTTCGTCCCGGTATGTTCTCATTTCACGAAGAAACGGTGAAAGAAAGGGTGAGCTCAACTAGCCCGATAAGAAATATTATGACTAAGATAATGCGAGAATAAATTATCATTAGCCTTCAACGATGTTAAGCGATAAAATACAATAGACAACCGGTTTAAGCTTCGTGGCGGAATATGCAATCCATTAATGAAGTCAAGTAGAGAATAAAATCTACTATCTTTTAGGTTTTAAAGGTTTTCATCAATTTTTTTTTATCACGAGACTCGACAATAAATAAACCACCACATCTAATCATCCACATTACCACGGTCGAGGATTTTCATCAAATTATCAATGGTCATGACTATCTTAGAATCACCCACGGTCATAATCATACCAAAAACTATCCATCAACGCATTACAGACCCAATCGAGGACTTTTATCACATCATTTATAACAAGCCGTGATTATCTTAGAATGATCCTGGTCATAATCATACTAAGTTCATCTATGCTTGCGTAAGCGAAAGATAACATAATATATCATGAGGATGATGACAATGACATAATAATTCAATAAAACAAGTTCAAGAATTATTTTATCCGGGAATTATTAACGTCCAAATTATCAACGTGAATCTTTGTTTTGTAGAGTAAAATTCAAGAATGATCGGAAGAATATTTCCATGAAAAGATCTTTGGATGAAACGCAAATATCGAGGATATTCCACTAATTTCATGGAGTATAGAAGTCAAAGTTTTAATCATTTGGGTATAATAAAGAATAGAATAACAAAAGAAATCACCGTAAATGCGATAGGCCTTGCAGGCGAGTTATTCAGCCAGAATAATAAATAACGGAACGGTCGAAATTCGGTCGACAGGATGTTCCAACAGAATAAAAAGAATGCAACCAAGTCAGGATGTTCCACCTGATTCAAAAGAATAATGGAACCCGGTCAACCGGTCGTAAAAAAACACAGACGAGGATGTTCCAACGAATAATAATAATAAAGCGGAACGGAACCAGTCCGGTGTAAAACACACGAGCGGGATGTTCCAACGAATAATAATAAAAAAGACGGAACGGTGGTCCGTGTAAAACCACACAGACGAGGATGTTCCAACGAATAATAATAGAAGAATGTCACCAAGTATAGGTTAATGGCAGCATATCAAAGTTATTCCAATGAGAATAATAAGCAATGGAATAACAACAGCTTCTCTTCATGAATAAGAAAGAATAACACCCACTACGAATTACAACAAATAATATTCCCTACCTTAGAAAGAAGCGAATATTGGCAAAGTGAAGTAGCGAGAATACTCTTCTTCTTTCTCTCTATAGATTTTCTCTCTATAGCTTCTCTCTATAATTTCTCTCTAGAGTTTCGGTTGAATTAAGTAAGAAAATAATGAAGGAATGAGCTTATTTATAGGAAAATAAAATGCATAGTAATTAATCCATGAGCGGTCCAGATTGATTTACTTTAATCGGCGGTCCATATTTAAAGCAAAATCTTTTAAATAAAATATCATATATTCTATTTATATAAAAACATTTTACTTATAATGAAATACTATGCAACACTATGCATCAAAACACTATCTGAACACTATGCATAATAAAATATAGTATATTACATTTATAGAATAACTTTAATAAAGTATTACATTTTTATATAAAAAGATGTTTACGTTTTATTACGTTAATAATACGAATAAAATAAAAGCGTCATTATCATTATAATAATTCATATTATTAATCGAATGATAATGGAATCAAAGAGGTGACTTCTCACATAAGCATCGATAATCAATCTGGTAGTGTCTTCTTATACAACCACACGTATTCTTTGTACTTTTACTCTGAAGTAGTTCAGCGGTATCCACGGTAAAACTTCCGTAGTTATTTCAATAAAATATTTTTGTCGTTTTCTCGATCAAATGATAATTACATTAGGGTCCACCAATAATTGGTAGTTATACGAATATTCCTGCTAAACCGAATATTCCCAGGCCAATTGAATATAATATAACCACTTACATACTTTGCAAAATTTATAAATACTACCCACAACTATAATATTATCTCAAATTCACACCATAATATTAAAAACTTATTTCGATAAAATTTAAATCTTTATTGATAAAATCTGGGGTCTCACAATTCTGAAAAAAAATAATATCTCTTACCTCGAAAGATCGGTACTTAGGCTGAAACAGGATATAAGTTTATGACTTGAACTTGCCGTATATGTGCAATACTCAAAATATACTCAAAATACTCACAAGAATACGCTCGATAATATAGAAAGAAAACTTGGGTTTACGGTGTGATTTTCAATTCTAACTAAGCACCTATTTATAGGAAAATGCTTAGAACACCAAAGTAGAAAATTTATTAAATATTATTATATTTTTCCAAAATCTCATACGCACACTTCTTCCAACTGATTTCAGCCTCTATCACATGTTACATAAGGGCCTCAAAATGAAAAACACGTTTTTGTAATTAAAATATTTTAAACTTCCAAAATCAATTATTTGAACTTGAACTTGATAATTCACAATAAATAGCCCTTTTTGTCGGAAAATTGAATCTCGTGACTTTTTATAGAAAATTCCATTATCTACAACTTTGCAAAGGAAGTTTTCTAAATTCCAAGCAGAAATTATTTGAAATCCACAAGCAGGCGATTTTATAGGTTATAATCAAATTTCGATCGAGAAATGGGGTCCAATTTAACACATAAAACATGCTTTAAATATTTTTGGTAACAAAAATACTCCTCCTCCATATATACTCATATATCCCACATTTATCGTAAAAATATCATCATTATTATATTATTAAAATATAATAATATATCTAAATAATTATTTTATCGGGAAAAGATAAAATTTCAATTTTCAACAATTGTCACATTAAAAATTTTCTCCATCTATATCCACATAAAATCAATATTTTCGTCATCATATGAATCAATAATTAATTATTCACAAATAATATTACAGAATCACAATATTGACAACGAGGCGGGTTCCCGAGAAAGAGGGGCTTTCGATAAAATTTCTCACTTCTTGGCGCGCATGATTAGGTGACCAAACCTCTCCTTAGGCGAAACTTTCTAGACATTGCCAATAATGTTATCTAATAATATTATTAGGATAATATGAATTATTGCCGATAATGAAAATAATCTTGTGTAATGACAATTATTGAAACAACAACAATATAAAATATCAACGCAACAATTATTAAATCAATAAAATCTTGAGCGATAATTCACATGTAACCATTATTGAGTAGTGCCTTCTTACGTAAGAATCAATAATTGGTCTTTGTAAGACCCCAAATTATTAATAAATAAAATTTATTTTCTCTATTTATTATTTTGAAATAGTAAGGGTTGATTTGATTAATGTGGATAGTTATGGGTAAAATCATGAAAATATTTCGAATAAGCAAGTGGTTATAAAATATTCATTATTGTTAGGGAATATTAGTTTGGTGCGTGGAATATTAAATCTTTGTCGGGGAATATTAAATGCGGCAGCCTAGCGGTCTTTTGTGGGCCCTATAGCGAGCGATTGGATGAAGAAAATGACAAATATAAGTTGTTTATAAATAATGGGCGTAGTTATTCTGATTATCTTGTTGGAATACCCGGTGGTTAAAACACACTAATCTGCGTTGTTGAGCGATGATACTGCGGTATTGCACCAATTATTGATTCTTACGTGAAGGCACTTTACTCGATAATTATTACGATAATTCTTTATTCGATATTTTATTTTATTGATTCAATAATTCTTTGCATTGATATTTTATATTCTTGTTTTTGATAATTTCATTATTACGGTATTTTCCATTATCGGAGCAATAATTCATATTATCTGAATAATATTATTGGATAACATTATTGGCAATGTTTAGAAAGTTACATCTAAGGAGAGGTTTGGTCACCTAATTGCTTGGCGTCGATGAAGGAGAGATCCTTATTGGAAAGCCCCTCTTTCTTGAAGCGGCACGGTTGCCGATCTTTGTGATTACTGTAATATTATTTGTGAATAATTAATTATTGATTTATATGATGAGAAAAATATTGATTTTATGTGGATATAGATGGAAAATTTTTTAAAGTGACAATTGTTGAAAATTGAAATTTTATCTTTTTACGATAAAATAATTCATTTAAATATATTATTATATTTTAATAATATAATAATGGTGATATTTTACAATGAATGTGGGATATATGAGTATACGAGGAAAAAGAGTATTTTGTTGCAATAAATATTAAAAACATTTTATGTATGTGCGGTGAGACCCATTTCTTGTTGAAATTTGATTATAAACTTGTAAAATCGTCTGGTTTATGGATTTGGGTCAATTTACATTTGGAATTTGGAAAAACTTCCTTCAGTAAAGTTGTAGATAATGGAATTTCCTATGAAAAGTCGCATGAGTTTCAAATTTTTCTGATAAAAGAGCTAATTATTATGAATTATTGAAGTTAGAAAGCTCAAAAAATAATTGATTTTTGAAGTTTAAAATAATTTAAATAAGAAAAATGTTTTTTGTGTTTGGTGGGCATCTTTAACACATGTCAAGTTGCTTTGAATTCAGATGCTTGATGCGTGGGAAGATGTAGAAAAAATAAATAATATTAATTTATTAAATTTTCTACTTTGGTGTTAGCGTTTTCTATAAATAGGGTCTTGGGTTAGAATTGAAAATCACACGAAAACTAAAGTTTCTCTCTCTATATTATCGAGCGTATTCTTGTGAGTATTTTGAGTATACTTTGAGTATTGCTATACGGTCTGATTCAAGTCATAGCTTTATATCAGGTGTTTCAACTAAATCTTGTCTTTTGAGGTAAGGGATGTTATTTTATTATTAAATGATATTATTTCTTCAATATCATTATGCCAAAATATTGGTTGGAAATTTTTATCAAATTTGGAACTTTTTCATGGCGGGGGTTACTATTCAGCGAGTTCTTATTCATGAGTTCTTATTCACGAGTTACTATTAAGCGAGTTCTTATTCACGAGTTCTTATTCACGAGTACTTATTCACTAAGCGTGATGATGTTTTTTAGTGAAATTTCTATCTTTTGGTGTCAGAAGTTACTTATTCACGTATCGACATTATTCACGTTATCTGACCTTTATTCACGAATACGACACTATTCACAAAAAATTAAATTTTTATTTTTTTATCAAAATATCTATTATGGATACTAGCTTTGATTATATCCATGTTTTGATCATTCTTGAATTTTACTCCACTCACGATTACTTATGAAGTATTTTGAACTTGGATTGTTTAAAATACGAATCCTTAATATTGTTCTTTTGTTTCAATGGATTCGTTTCCTTTAAAATATTTTTCATCATCCTCGGTCTAAATGATGATATTACTAAATATCTTTGGCTTTGTAGTGCAAAGATGAGCAGTGTTGAGATGAATATCTGATGGTGATTAATATCTTTGGCGTAGTGCAAAGATGAGCAGTGTTTAGATGAACATGATCAATGATGAATATCTTTGGCTGTGTAGTGCAAAGATGAATATTTGATTCGGATATATATTGATTGATGTTACGGGGATAAAATATCGACAATGAACTTTTAAATTCATATATAGAAGATAGTAGTTTGCATTCTCTACTTAACTCTTCTAATGAATTGTTGTTTCATTGCAGATTGTTGATTTAAAACTGTTTGTCTATTGTATTACATTAGATTTTTTCTGTTGAAGACTAACGATAATTTGCTCTATGTTATCTTAGTCATAATGTTCTTTCTTGGGCTAGTTGAGCTCACCCTTTTCCTTGTTGTTCTATTTTTCTTCTCGGGAGACTAGAATGTAGCGAGTACTAGTCGGGGTATGGAATGAAGGTTCTAGAGAGTTGTTTAGTAGTCCTCACCATTTTTGTAAAATAATGTATCAATAATTATGATGAGGGATTTATTTGCGTGTGGATATTGTCTAGATGGCAATATACGTATTTAAACTCACGATTTATATGTTGTAATAATAAAGTTGTAGTTATTTACGTACCATGTATTTGGCGACTTTCGAGAATGGGTTGGATGGAATGGACCTATTTTGGGGGCGTCACGAGTGCTGTCTGAGTGTCTTCTTGTTTTTAACCACCGAGTATTTTAACAAGATTAATGAGTATAACTACGTCGTTATTTTTAAACAACTTATATTTGTCGTTTTCTTCATCCAATTGCTTTTAGTTATGGGGCCCATACATGGTCGCTTGTGTCGCATTTAATATTCCCCAAACGATTCTGAATATTCCACAACCAAACGAATATTCCCAAACAACAATGAATATTTTATAACCACTTGCTTATTTTGAAATATTTGCGTATTTTACCCATAACTATCCACATTAATCAAATCAACCCTTACTATTTCAAAATAATAAATAGAAAATTAAATTTCATTAATATGAAGTTGGGGTCTTCTGACCTCCCTCCTTATGAAATTTCATCCTCGAAATTGGCGTCGTATTACAGTGTTTTCGAAAAGGTGAGGATACCTCGCTTTCATTTCCGTTTCAATTCCCGTGTCATTTCCTCTATAGCATGATTCTTCCACAAACTTTAACTTGTGGTATGACATTAGGTATACATCACCCATCTTGGGTGCATTTTAGACCACTTACATAGTGCAAATTTAAATACAACTTATTAACATAAGCGTAGGTATGCAATCGACATAAGCGTGAGTTTAAATACAAATATAAATACTAGATATTATACAAACTCAAAAAAAGTCCTCATTACAATTATTATCACACTATTTCACGAAATAGTGAGGACTACTAATCTTATCTTGGGGACCATCACTCGTTTCCCAGGCTAAATCCCGGCTATATTCTCATTTCACGAAGAAACGGTGAAAGAAAGGGTGAGCTCAACTAGCCCGATGAAAAATATTATGACTAAGATAATGCGAGAATAAATTATCAATAGTCTTGACAATATTAAGCGATAAAATACAATAAACAACCGGTTTAAGCTGCGGTGAATATCTGATCCATTAAAAAGTCAGTAGAAAATAAAATCTACTATCTTTTAGGTTTTAAAAGGTTTTCATCAACTTGTTATAAATTTGAGACTCGACTTTAATAAATATTCCACATCATCGAATCACCCACACTTTTCTGACGAGGATATTCTTTAGTATCACGACCACAATTATTCATGCACTACGGGCGAGAATATTTGTGTATTCATTAATAGTCATGATCATACCAACAAGCATCCATCGATGCACTCTGACTGACCCTTTGAGGATTTTTATCACATCATTTGTAACATTACGGTCGTGATTACAAGAATAGTCTACAGGTCGTAATCATACCAAGTCCATCCCATGCACTTCTGAGGCCCACAGATGACTTTCAAAAAATATAAACATGAGGATGATGACAATGATATAAAAATTGATAAAACAAGTTCAAAATTATTTTATCCGGGGAATTATTAACGTCAAATTATCGACGTGATCTTTGTTTTGTAGAGTAAAATTCAAGAATGATCGAAAGAATATTTCCATGAAAAGATCTTTGGATGAAGCGCAAAATATCGAGGATATTCCACTAATTTCATGGAGTATAGAAGTCAAAGTTTTAACCATTTGGGTATAATAAAGAATGGAATAACAAAAGAAATCACCGTCATGCGTGCGATATGGCCTAGCGAGCATGGCGGTTATTCAACGAATAATAAATAACGGAACCGAACGGTCGGTAAAATTCACATACAAGCGGGATGTTCAACGAGAATAATAAAGAATGGAACCGGTCCGGTGTAAAACACACACGAGATAGGATATTCAGCGAGAATAATAAAAAGGCGGAACCGGTCGGGTGTAAAACACCAGAGACGAGATGTTCAGCGAATAATAATAAAAAGCGGAACCGGTCGGGTGTAAAACACCTGAGAGACGGGATGTTCAGCAATGAATAATAATAAAAAGCGGAACCCGGTCAGGTGTAAAAAACACTGAAAACGAGGGATGTTCAATGAGAATAATAGAAGAATGTCACCAAGTATAGGGTAAACCAGCGTATCTGAGTTATTCAGCGAGAATAATAAGCGATGGAATAACAACGATTCTCTTCATGAATAAGAAAGAATAACACCCCTTACTTTTGGTAGGAGATTGAATCTTTACTGACGATTGTAGTAACAAAATACTCTTCTTCTTTCTCTCTTATTCTCTCTATACTTTCTCTCTCTATAAGCTTGAATGAATTAAGTGAAAAATAATGAAGCCCTAGGCCTCTATTTATAGAAGATTTCTAGCTTAGCACTTTTCTTAGTGTGAAAAAAGCGAGTGGCTTGACGACTAATGATGTGAAAAAAAGTGGTTTGGCCTTTGTAATGTGAAGCGACAAGTGGTTCGGCCTTTTAATGTGAAAAAGCGACAAGTGGTTCGGCGTCTGTAAAAGGGTAATTACTATTAACGAAGGTAAATACTATTGAAAGAAGGTAAATACTATTCACAAGGGTAATTCTTTTATTGGAAGGTAATTACTATTGGCGAAGGTAATTACTATTCCACGAAGGTAATTACTATTATTGAAAGGTAATTACTATTGAAGGTAATTACTATTGAAAGGTAATAAATTACTATTAAATGAAGAAAGTAAATTACTATTGACGAAGAGACTCTTAGATGATGACATATAGGCCCCCCATAAAATAATCAAACTTACCACAAATCATTTTATTTTTCATCAACACATATTTAATCTTTCAACAATTATTAATCATTTATAACTTGTCGTCTCAATTATTGATTTAATACTATAACATATTATCTGAGATGATCTTTGTGACAATAATTGAATCGATAATATAAGAGATATGATCGTGATTTCTTGTAGCATAATTGAGCGTAGGTGAGTGACTTCTCACGTAAGCATCGATAATCAATCTGGTGTCTTCTTATCTGACCACAGCGTATTCTTTGTACTTTTACCACTTAGGGTAGTTCAGCGGTTTTAACGGTAACACCTCCGTAGTTATTTTTATAAAATATTTTTATCGTTTTCTCGATCAGATGATAATTACATTAATGGGGTCCACCAATGATTGAGTAGTTATCTGAATATTCCCTAACAAAAGAATATTCCCAGACCAAACGAATATTTTATAACAACTTGCATACTTTGCAAAATTTATAAATATTACCCACAACTATAACATTATATCAAATTTATTCCATAATATTCAAAAATAATATTTATAGAAAAATTCATCTTTATTTATAAAAGTTGGGGTCTTCTGACCTCCCTTCTTATGAAATTTAAGCCCTCGAAATTAGAATGCGATACACAGTATGTCGAAGAGGTAAGGATACCTTGATTTCATTTGATTCTAACTCCCAGTCATTTCCTCGACATCGTGGTTCCTCCATGAAAACTTTGACTTGAGGTATAACCTTGGGCGTAGAATATGTTCCTTCTTATCAAAATTTGAGCAGGAACCTCTTAAATACGTCAAATCTTCCGCTATTTAAATCGGTTCTAACTTCGATAATATGGTTGGGTCTTTCACATATTTACGTAACATAGATATGTGAAAAGCGTTATGAACACGAGACATATTTGGCGGTAAAAGCGAGTCTATAGGCCCCAGATTCCTACTCGATCGAGGATTAAAAATGGGCCAGATGAATCGAGGATTAAGTTTTCCTCTCTTTCCAAATCTTGTAACTCCTTTCCATGGAAGCGACTCTTAACAACACATGATCTCTATATCGAATTCCGTCCTTTCGATGAAGATCGGCATAACTCTTTTATCGATTTTGTGAGGTTTTTATCGTTGTCGGATCGTTTGAATCTTTTTCGTAGTCATACGTACCAACTCCGGTCCCAACAACGTTGCTTCACCCACCTCATCCCGTATCTCTTGGAAACGACACTTTCTTCCATCTGATGCTTGAATGGAGCCATGCGATACTTGCTTGATAAGCTGTTGTTGTAGGAAAACTCCACCATGGTAAGAACTTGTCCCAACTCCCCTTGAAATCAAGGACCACGAGTCTTAATAGATCTTGAGAGTTTGAATAGTCCTCTCCATTGTCCGTCAAATCGAGGGATGATATCTTGAAACTAAATCGTGAAATGCATGCCCATAGCTTTTTGCAAACTAACCCAAAATCGTGAAGTGAATCTTGGGTCTCGATCGAAAACTATGGATCTTAGGCATACCATGCGATCTTACAATCTCGTTTATGTGTATCTGACGAAAGAAGCGTTCAAGTGTATAAGTTTCTCGTGTCGGTAAGAAATGAAGCGGACTTGGTCGATCTATCAATGATGACCCAAATCGCATCGATGCCTTGAGAAACCTTAGGAAGGCCGATTAGCTTGAAATCCATGGTAATGTGCTCCCACTTCCATTACGGAATTTCAAGTGGTTGCTGATGGACCTTTTGGTACTTGATGCTCAAACTTTAACTTCGTTGACAAGTTAGACACCTTGAGATAAGCAGTATTATCTCTCTCTTCGTATTGCTCCACCAAAATGTATGGCGAATATCGCGATACATTTTGGTACTCCCGAGATGGATTGCAAATGGTGTGTTGTGCGCCTCCATCATGATATTATACTTTAAATCGGGGTGCGTTAGGAACACAAAAATGCAGGAGTTGACTTCGAAGTATTCCTTCTTCATCGATTCTTGCTTGGGCGTAGCACCTTCTTGCACTTTCTTCCTCATACGCATCGGCTCCAGTGCAGTAGCTTGAAGCGCTTTAACTTTATCGATTAAAGTCGGTTCTACTTTCGTATACTTCGCTATCATCACATGCGTCCACAGTCTTTAACTCTATCTCCATCCTTTGCAAGTCACACAAAATGGGCCTTTGCGTTGACAATATCGCTTTTCGTGCTTGCGTATGATTTTCTACTCGATCGTCGTCGGCTCCGTTAAACTTTTCGGGATGGTATTGGATGGTATGATCATAATCTTTCAGCAGTTCAAGCCAGCGTCGTTTATGTCGCGTGTTGAGTTCCTTTTGAGTGAAGAAATATTTGAGGCTTTTATGATCAAGTAAAGATCTCCACTTTCTCCCCATCTGAGTAATGCCTCCAAATTTTAAGTCAAAAACAACGGTTTTGACTCTCTAGATCATGAGTAGGATAATTCCTCTCATATTCTTTGAGTTGTCGCGAGGCATAAACTATAACTTTTCCATGTTGCATAAGAACACATCCCACCCCTTTGCTAGAAGCATCACTTTGTAGATGACAAATCCTCAAGGCGGATGGTATTGTCGAGCAGTCTTTGAAATAAGTCTCCTCTTGAGTTCTTGAAAACTCTTCTCACATTCTTCGCTCAATAGAACTTTGTATCTTTCAGAGTCAATTTGAGTCGATGGAGTAGCGATTAGAGAAAAATCCTTCCACGAATCTCAGATAATAACCCATTCTAAGCAAGAAAGCTACGTGTACTTGATCAGCGATTTAGGTTGTTCCCGACTTTGAATAACTTGATCTTTCTTTGGGTCAGCGGATATTCCATGACTTGATACCACGTGCCCAAGAATGCTACTTCTTGACGAACTCACATTTCTTGACTTGGCATAAAGCTTATATTCACGAAGCTTTTGGAGTGTCGACCTCAAGTGTTGCTCATGATCTTCACGGCTTTTGGAATAAATAAGGATGTCATCAATAAAGGCGACCACAAAGTGATCTAAATATTCCTTGAATACTCGGTTCATCATATCCATGAAAGCGGCGGGAGCATTAGTCGATCGAAGGGACATGACTAGGAATTCATAATGCCGTCTGGGGAGTTAAAGCCGTCTTTGGAATGTCGGTGATTACAATCTTCAATTGGTGATATCAGGAGCGAAGATCGATCTTTGAAAAGAATTTGGCTCCTTACAAGCTGGTCGAAGCGGGTCATCAATACGTGGCAATGGATACCTATTTTTTTGATGGTGACATGATTGACTCCAGATAATCAATACAAAATCGCATACTCCCATCTTTCTTCTTCACGAATAGAGCAGGAGCACCCCGAGGAGAAGTACTAGGGCGAATAAAGCCCGATGTCTAACAATTCCTGCGGTTGGGTCTTTAACTCACGAAGTTCAATAGGAGCCATTCGATATGGGGCTTTGGAAATAGGTTTTGTCTGGGGTTCAAGGTCGATACAAAATTCAATTTCACGCTCTCGGGGGTAGGCGGGGAAGTTCTTGAGAATCGTCGGAAATTTATTAACAATAGAAATATCGTTCAAAAGCGGCGTATTTTTGTTTAAATCGTGACATGAGCTAAGAAAGCTTGACATCCGTTTTTTCAATAAGCGAATAGCTTTATGGCTTGAGATGGCCGTGATTGATTTTAATGGTTTGGTCGTTTGAATTAGCATAATAGGTTGATTAGGAATATGAAAGCTAACAACCTTACGAAAACAATCAATTTTTGCATGATAAGTAGTTAACGATCAATCCACAGAATCACGTCAAATCTGAGTATTTTTAATGAAATAAGATCGACGGGTAATGTGAGGTGCAATTTGAACCAAACAAGACTTATAAGCGATTGGATGTAATGAAGGTTTCTCCCAGCGGAGTTTCCACGAGATAAGTCGAAAGTCTAATTTCTCGGTCAAATTTAATCGATGGCGCAAGTAGGAGAAATAAAAGAATGGGTAGAAGCAAATTATCAAATAAAGTATAGACTTCATTAGAGTTTATGATAAACTTACGTGATGACCTCATTCGGTTCCTTGCTCTTTGGGAGGTCACAACAAGCGCTCTCCTTGCCTACTCTGGGTTTTGAATTTTACGGGATGGCCTTTGGTGCCTCCATCCTAGTTGAATTTGTCTTGATGGCAACAAAATCGAGCTAAGTGACCTTCTCTTCCACAATTATAACATGCTTTGGATGGCATGGCCTTGATTTGGGTGATGTGTCCCTCTCCTCGCATTTGAAGCATATGATGGGTGGTCTTTCTCCTTCCTTAACAATGGGTCTTTGGTCTTTGACGTCTTTCCATCATTGTTGAATCTCCTTTTCTTGAAATGTCCATTCTTATTGTTTTGTACGATTACCATAGAAGTGGTTACCATATCGGCTTTGTTGATTCCCTCCGCGCTTGTTGTCACTAACCCGATGACTACTCTCATTTGGTATTATAATTTTTGTTGCATTTGCTCTCTTTTTAGTTGTTGTTGACTCATTATCGCGCTCCACTAAGCGAGCCCTATTTACAACATCTGAATACAAACCACGGTTTATGAGAAATAAGATGTTGGCGTATCTCGACTTCAAACCTCTTAAAAACATTAGCGCCATTCTCTCTTCATTATCCACCAGTGGGGCCTGAAACCCGTGATAACTCATAAATTTTGCCTCGTATTGCGACACGGTCGTATTATTTTGTTTTGTTCGACTTGATAAACTCCACCTCCTTCGTGTGGCGAATACTTTCGGGAAAGTATTTGTCGTTGAAACGACTCTGGAACTTCTCCCGAAGATATCTTGATCAATGAGGTTGAGTCGTTTCTGGATTCCCACCGATGTCTGCCTCTCTCCATGACATAAAAGCGTGCAAAGGAACCTTTTGCTCCTCGGAGCATCCCAGAGACATCAAATATCTTGGTAATCTGCTTTATCCATGCTTAGCGAAAGTGGTTTTGGCTCTCCCTTAAACTCGGTGGTCCCGGCTCCTTGAATTGTTTAGCGGTGGCCTTGAGAGTTTCCGTGTTTCCACCTACGTTTTGGGCGAGAATCGCTCTACTTTCTTTGTTGCATAAATTACATAAAACCTCTGAACATTTGATCATTCATCATTTGGTCGGTGTTGTTGTTTGCATGAGGATTATCGCCTTCACGATGCACATTATCACGATTATTGATATGTGGTGAATCAGCGATCGCTGCGCTCCATTCTTATTCTCACATTCTCGGATGTCATTTTGAATCTTGCCACAAAACAAAAGGTTAATTGACGTGTAACAAATTATCCTATCTTACGACCGACCAATAAAATATACATAAAACTTAGGTAGGTCATCTACTAGCGAAGGTATTCCCGTCTCTCCCCTCTAGTACTATTCTCACATCTTAGCGGGGATCATATCCTAAGCTACGATACCAATTGTGGCGCCCCCCAAATTAGGTATACATCACCCATCTTGGGTGCGCCACTTCGTGGTAGTGCAAATTTAAATCTGACTTATTAACATAAGCGTAGGTATGCAATCGACGACGTAAAGCGTGAGTTTAAATACAAATATAAATCTACTAGATATTATACAAACTCAAAAAAAGTCCTCATTACAATTATTATCACACTATTTCACGAGAATAGTGAGGACTACTAATCTTATCTTGGGACCATCACTCGTTTCCCAGGCTAATCCCGGCTATATTCTCATTTCACGAAGAAAAACGTGAAAGAAAGGGTGAGCTCAACTAGCCCGATGAAATATTATGACTAAGATAATGCGAGAATAAATTATCAATAGTCTTGACAATGTTAAGCGATAAAATACAATAGACAACCGGTTTAAGCTGCGGTGAATATCTGATCCATTAAAAAGTCAGTAGTAAAAATAAAATCTACTATCTTTTAGGTTTTAAAGGTTTTTCATCAACTGTTATAAATTTGAGACTCGACTTTAATAAATATTCCACATCATCGAATCACCCACACTTTCTGACGAGGATATTCTTTAGTATCCGACCACAATTATTCATACACTACGGGCGAGAATATTTGTGTATTCATTAATAATCGTGATCATACCAACAAGCGTCCATCGATGCACTTTCTGACCTTGAGGATTTTTATCACATCATTTGTAACATTACGGTCGTGATTACAAGAAATAGTCTCTGGTCATAATCATACCAAGTCCATCTATATACTCTTCTGAATACGAGATGACTTTCAAAGTAATATAAACATGAGGATGATGACAATGATATAAAATTGATAAAACAAGTTCAAAATTATTTTATCCGGGAATTATTAACGTCAAATTATCGACATGATCTTTTTTTGTAGAGTAAAATTCAAGAATGATCGGAAGAATATTTTTCCATGAAAAGATCTTTGGATGAAAGCGCAAATATCGAGGATATTCCACTAATTTCATGGAGTATAGAAGTCAAAGTTTTAACCAATTGGGTATAATAAAGAATGGAATAACAAAAGAAATCACCGTGCATGCGATAGAGCCTTACTGAGGCGAGTTATTCAACGAGAATAATAAATAACGGAACGGTCGGGTGAAATTCAAACGCCAGCAAGCGGGATATTCAACCGAGAATAATAAAGAATGGAACCCGGTCCGGTGTAAAACACACAGAGAAGGATATTCAGCGAATAATAATAAAAAGATGGAACCGGTCCGGTGTAAAACACAGAGACAGGATGTTCAGCGAATAATAATAAAAAAGCGGAACCGGTCGGTGTAAAAACCTGAGAGAGCGGGATGTTCAGCGAGAATAATAATAAAAGCGGAACGGGTCGGTGTAAAACACCTGAGAGCAGGGATGTTCAGCGAGAATAATAATAAAAAAGGCGGAACCGGTCAGGTGTAAAACACACACAGAGAGGATGTTCAACGAGAATAATAGAAGAATGTCACCAAGTATAGGGTAAACCACGTATCTGAGTTATTCAACGAGAATAATAAGCGATGGAATAACAACAGTTCTCTTCATGAATAAGAAAGAATAACACCCTTACTTTTGGTAGGAGATTGAATCTTTGCGGCGGTGTAGTAACAAAATACTCTTCTTCTTTCTCTCTTATTCTCTCTATATACTTTCTCTCTATAGCTTGAATGAATTAAGTGAAAATAATGAAGCCCTAGGCCTCTATTTATAGAAGATTTCTAGCTTAGCACTGCTTAGTGTGAAAAGCGAGTGGCTTGGCGACTAATGATGTGAAAAGAAAGTGGTTTGGCCTTTTGTAATGTGAAAGCGACAAGTGGTTCGGCCTTTTGTAATGTGAAACGACAAGTGGTTCGGCGTCTGGTAAAGGTAATTACTATTAACGAAGGTAAATACTATTGTGAAGGTAAATACTATTCACGAAGGTAATTACTATTCACAAGAAGGTAATTACTATTGGCGAAGGTAATTACTATTATTGAAGGTAATTACTATTGTGAAGGTAATTACTATTGTGAAGGTAATTACTATTCACGAAGGTAATTACTATTGATGAAGAATTACTCTTAATTATGATATACTATTGAAAAGAAACTTATTGAAGAGACTCTTAGATGATGACATATGAGCCCCCATAAAAATAATCAAACTTACCACAAATCATTTTATTTTTCATCAACACATATTTAATCTTTCAACAATTATTAATCATTTATAACTTGTCGTCTCAATTATTGATTTAATCTATAACATATTATCGAGATGATCTTGTGACAATAATTGAATCGATAATTAAGAGATATGATCGCGGCAATTCTTTGTAGCGATAATTGAGTATAGGTGAGTGACTTCTCACGTAAGCATCGATAATCAATCTGAGTGTCTTCTTATCGACCACAGCGTATTCTTGTACTTTTACCATTAGGGTAGTTCAACGGTTTTAACGGTAACACCTCCGTAGTTATTTTTATAAAATATTTTTGTCGTTTTCTCGATCAAATGATAATTACATTAATGGGGTCCACCAATGATTGAGTAGTTATGCGAATATTCCTAACAAAAAGAATATTCCCAGGCCAAACGAATATTTTATAACAACTTGCATACTTTGCAAAATTTATAAATATTACAACATTATATCATTTACTTTTGCAAATTTATTATAAATATTACCTCTTTATTTATAACATTATATCAAATTTATTCCATAATATTCAAAAATAATATTTATAGAAAAATTCATCTTTATTTATAAAAGTTGGTTAAAATCTATGGATTCTTTTTCATAATCGATCACAAGATTCGGGAATGGGCTCGAAGCAACCTTAACTTTTTTCTATTAAAGTTGGCTCTGTACGCGTATACTTGACATCATTGCACTCATTCCTGCGATATGATCTTCTACTCAACAATCGTCATTCCACCACGTTCGCTTTTCCGGGATGGTATTGAATAATAAGCGTGGTCATAATCTTTCAACAACTCAAGCCAACGTCGTTCTTGCGTGTTGAGTTCCTTTTTAATGAAGAAATATTTGAGGCTTTTATGGTGCGAATATATCTCCACTTTCTCCCCATATAGATAGTGCCTCCAGGATCTTTAAGCGGCAACGATTGGGCCGCTTAACTCTAGATCATGAGTAGGATAACTCCTCTCATACTCTTTAAGTTGTCGCGAGACATAAAGCTATGACTTTCCCACGTTGCATGAGAACACATCCTAACCCTTTGTCCAAAGCATCGCTTATAGATAACAAATCCATCCGAACCGGATGGTATTGTTAGAACAGTCAAAATAAGTCTCCTCTTAAGCTCTTGAAAACTCTTCTCGCGTTCTTCTCTCCAAACGAATTTTGTATCCTTCCGAGTTAATTTGGGTTAATGGAGTAGCGATTAGAAAAAACCTTCCCACGAATCTTTGATAATAACCAATTAAGCCCAAAAACTACGTGACTTGATCACCGACTTCTTGGTTTCTCCCAACTTTGTATTGCTTCAATCTTCGCCGGATCAACAGATACTCCATGTTTCGACACCACGCGTGCCCAAGGAATGCTACTTCCTCAATCCGAACTCGCATTTTCTTCAACTTGGCATAAAGCTTGTTTTCACGAAGCCTTTGAGTACCACTTCAAATGGTGCTCATGATCTTCACGGCTTTTGGAATATATGAGGATGTCATCAATAAAGACAACAACGAATTGATCCAAATATTCCTTGAATACTCGATTCATCATATCCATGAAAGCCGCAGGAGCATTAGTCAATCCGAAAGACATGACTAAGAATTCATAATGCCCGTACCGAGTTCTAAAGGCGCGGTCTTGAGAATATCCTCGGTTAAATCTTCACCGATGATATCCGAATCGAAGATCGATCTTTGAAAAAATTGTGCCCCTTACTGTAATCGGGTCAAACAAGTCATCAATACGAGGTAGAGGATACCTATTCTTGATGGTGACATGGTTCAATTCCCGATAGTCAATACAAAGTCTCGCATACTCCCGTCTTTCTTCTTTACGAATAAAACAGGAGCACCCCAAGGAGATGTACTAGGGCGAATGAAACCGATGTCCCATAATTCACTGTAGTTGGACTTTTAACTCCACGAAGTTCAATAGGAGCCATTCGATATGGGATTTTAGAAATGGGCTTTGTATCGGGTTCAAGATCAATAAAGAATTCAACTTCACGTTTGGGGGTAGGCCAAGGAAGTTCTTCAGAAATACGTCGGGAAAGTCAATAACAACAGAAATATTATTCAAATTTGACTTGTCTTTATTCAAATCCATAACATGGGCTAAAAAAGCTTGACATCCGCTTTTCAATAAACGAATAGCTTTATGATTAGATATGATGATGATTGATTTTAATGGTTTAGTTGCTTGAATTCATACAACAGGTTGGTTAGGAATATGAAAACTAACAACCTTACGAAAATAATCAATTTTGGCATGATGAGTAGTTAACCCATCAATCCCTAAAATCACATCAAAAGCAAGTATCTTTAAAGAGATAAGGTCAACAAAAGGGTGATGGTGCCAACTTGAATCAAACAAGATTTATAAGCGATGGATGTGATGAAAGTTTCTCTAACGGAGTTTCCACAGATAGGTCAAAGTCTAATTTCCGAGAGTCAAGTTTAAACGTTGAGCACAAACGGAGAGATAAATGAATGGGTATGACCGGTTATCAAGTAAGGTATAAACTTCGCAAGAATTTATAAATAGCTTACCCGTGATCACCTCGTTTGGGTTCTCACATTTTGACCGATCACAACAAACGTTCTTCCGAGAACCGATTGACTTTGACTTTTCTGGGGATGATCTTTTGAGTCACCCTCCCCATTGAACTAGGTTTATTCTGCGTCTGATCTCGACGATATGTCCTTCCTTTCCACAATTATAGCATACCTTGAACTGTTGTGGGCGGTTTGGTGATATGTCCCTCTTTCCCGCATTTATAGCATATACGACCGGTGGTCGTTCTCCTCCTTAGAACCGGTTGCTCCTGGTGCTGTCGTTTTCACATTGTCGTTGTTGAATCTCCTCTTTTTAAAATCTCCTCCCGATTCGCTTCTTCTATTCTCATGGCCATGATTACCACCAGAGTGGTTACCATTTTTGTCCGTCTTTTTCTTTCTCCGCTGGTTATCGTTGTTTTGTTGATTGCTATCTCCGGTTTTATCCTGGTTGTGGTCCCTCGGTTGACCGTACTCATTATCTCGCTCTAATAATTGAGCCCTGTTTACAACATCTGAATAGAGAGAAAATTTATGAGAAATGAGATACTGACGTATGCTGGGTTTCAAACCTCTAAGAAATATCCACGTCATATGTTCCTCATTCTCCACCAAATGAGGTGAAAACCTGGATAACTCTGTAAACTTTGCCTCGTACTGGGACACCGTCATGTTATTCTGCTCCAGTCTAATAAACTCCACTTCCTTCATATGACGAACACTTTCAGGAAAGTATTTGTCATTAAATAGTTTCTCAAATGTCTCCCGAGACATGTCTTGGCCTAATGGATTGGATGGGTACGCTTCACGATTCTCCCACCAAGAATCTACCTCATTACGGAACATAAAGGTGGCGAATGGCACCTTCGCTCCTCCGTGCATCCCAAGACATCGAATATCTTGGTGATTTGTTTGACCCACGCGTCTCGCTTTTAATCGGATCCGGCTTTCCCGAGCACTCGTGGTCCCAACTCTTTGAATCGCTTGTTTGTGACAACCCGTGAATTACTATCATTTTCTCCAGTATTTTGAACACGAGTCTCCTCGTCGATTTTGCATGAATCTGCAAAAAGCTTCTAAACATCCCTCGCTCACCATCTCGCTCGGTTGGTGTTGTTTCATAGGAGGAACATTGCCACTTATTGCACGTTTCTCCTCGTTGGTGAGTACAAAGCGTCTCCACGGTCTCATTTAATCCATCATTAATATTCTCGATCGACATTCTCAAATCTTCTATAAAAACAAGGGTTAATTAAGGAAATCAATATATCACATAATATCCCTATATATTGACTAACTAACAAATAAGCTTAAGTAAGACACACTAGCGAATGATTTATTCGTCTCTCCCCTCCTAGTTCTATTCCCCGATCTCCACCGGAGATCATATCCTAAGCTACGATACCAACCGTGGCGCCTCCAAAATAGGTATACATCACCCATTCCGAGTTGTCAATACATGTATGTAAACAACTACAACTTTATTATTACAACAAGAAACGTGAGTTTGAATACAAATATTATCTTCTAGACAATATCTATACTCAAATAAATCCTCATCATATTTATTGATACATTATTTTACAAAATGGTGAGGACTATTAAACAACTCTCTCTAGAACCTTTTATCAACTTTTGGTACCTGTACTAGGACACGACTTACAATTTGGTACCCGAAGTGAAAAAAGTTACAAACTGGTGATTGTACTCGAAAAATGTTACACTCCGTTAAACATTAGGGACACGACTTACAATTTGGTACCCGAAGTGAAAAAAGTTACAAACTGATGATTGTACTAAAAAAATTTTGTAATCTCGTGCTTGTATTTTCCAATTTTTAAATAATCGTTAAAAATTGATCTAACGAGAGAGACAAACATACAGGTACAGAAGCGAAGTCGACGCGAAGAAGGTCCTCGATATTTTGTTCCATCTTTTCTTGCCTCCCACATTCGCACTATTGCTCCACAGTGGCACCGACTTGGGAACTCTGGTGTAATTCATTCATTTTTGTTGCATGAACTATAATTTTCTTCTCCGATTTTATTTACGATTTCACTCCAAGACGAGCTCATCCTTTCAATAAAACACTGAAAACTCTTTAATAAATATATGTGAACCAATAATCAATGGAGAATCGAGACAAGAAGAATGAGAGAAGAAGAAGGACAGAAGAAGAGAACCCTAATTTTTAAACAGAATAAAGATGAAACCCTACTGTTTAACGGAGTGTAACATTTTTTAATACAATCACCAGTTTATAACTTTTTTCACTTCGGATACCAAATTGTAAGTCGTGTCCCTAATGTTTAACAGAGTATAACATTTTTCAAGTACAATCACCAGTTTGTAACTTTTTTCAGTTCGGGTACCAAATTGTAAGTCGTGTCCCAGTACAGGTACCAAAAGTTGATTTATCCCTAATTTAAACTATAAATTATTGAACTATTATAAAAAAAAATTAAATATTCAAATTTTAAAATATAATATTTAAAAAATATTTAAATGTTATAACAATTTAATAATTTATATTTAAATATAAATATTCAACAGAACTTTAAAAAAATATTTAAATATTTTAACTTAACGGTGTAACAATTCAAAAATGTAAGGAGTATATGGTTAAATCTGTTAGAATAGTTTATTGGATTTTATGCCCAAAAAAAAAAACAAAAGCAGATTTTGATCAATTTAGTCAAAATTTGTTTCCACCAAAAAAAAGAAGATAGTATGATAAATGGATAAAATAAGATATTATGGTCATTTTTTTAAAAAAAATTGAGATTAATTTTGTCTAGCAATTTTAGTTCTAAATGGTAGGAATTATAATACGTAGAAAGATGGTATTAAATAGTTGCTCTTTGGACTAATAATCTCAAACTCAAATTTAAAAACAAACAAGACACTTGGGTTTAATAGTCCATCATTGCAAACAAACATAGCCCTACGATTTTTCAAAGTCTCAAATTTAAAATTAATATGATTTATTAATTTTTTGAAAAAATAAATTTTATACTAAATAATTTTATAATTTTTATAATTGTATTATTTTAAATTAAATTATTTAAATTTAAAAATATTAATAAGTATTAATCGGACGGATATAGTTTGTTTTTGTTGTGGTTGGACATGAGACCATTCATCTCATTAAAGTTTATACATTGTTTTTAGATGATATTTGATAAAATTGAGTAATTAAGATCTCACATCAAATTTCTTCTTCCCGATTCCCCTATAAAAGGTTATCGGGTTGTCATCGACATTGACAAAACAGCCTCCGTAGTTTTAGTTTAAAGCTTAGCTTAGACTTCTTCCTTTATCGAGGGCTGCTAGAATGCCTTTGCACTGTCAGCTGATCGATGTGATGTGAATGTTTAATACTCCCTCCGTCTCCCAGGATAAAAGTCTTTAATACTATTTTGGGTTGTCCCATGTTAAATATCCTCTTTCTTTTAATAACCAAACTTTTACACATTTTTTCCTATTATGCCCGTAATATTAAATATCTCATACTTTTCTTATTCTAATTCTCTCTCCATATTTAATGACATTATTATGGGCAATTTTGTCATTTTATTCCTCTTCTTAATATGCGTGAAAAGTCTACCAGGACTTTTATCCTGGGACGGAGGGAGTATATTTTAATAAATTAAAGACAAAAAGATAATATGCACTCCAAACTTTACACTGATGTTGATATTTGCACCCCAAAGTGAAAAAGGTGTCTAAGTACACCCCATACTTTACTTATGCGAAACAGATTACACTTTTAAATTAATTAAATGGGTCAAAATGACCCAAAATTTATATAATATGAATTTTGAGGGGTATTTAAGTCTTTTCTCTTTTATCTTCTCCTTCTCTCTAAGCTTGGGGTGCACATTGTCTTCTAATCTCTTTCCTTTATCTCTCTCCCCTACATAATTAATTAACTTTCTTTCTTAAACAAACACCCATTTTCCGTCATGCGAGTGAAGTCGCCTCTGTTTGCACTCTATGATCAACAATCATTGATGACTTAAAAAAATTAAATGTTTTGAAAGACTTAGAAGCAAATGACTTAAAGGATCTAAGAGAATCGGTCTCTCTTGAACATATTGAGCCAAAAGATCCAATCTGGCTCCGCCACTCAAACCTATCTTATACATCCCCATCGAGTGTTTTTTGTTAAGCTTTTGTTGAGTAAAGGAACAGATGACTCTGCATTTCCTTGAGAATCTTCGTCAAAAACAATTCAATCTTTTCTCTTTTATCTTCTCCTTCTCTCTAGCTCTAGGTGCACATTGTCTTCTAATCTCTTTCCTTATCTCTCTCTCCTCCATAATTAACTTTCTCTTAAACAAACACCCATTTTCTCTCTACTCCTCTGCTTTTCTGTCCAACCATTATCTCCAAGCCGATGGAATATTCTTGCCAAAACCCAAAAACCCATTATCTCCATAAAATATGTTTGACAATAATTATTATTTTCTACAACTTACTTATTACTCCATCCATTTCCAATCGACAGAATAATCACCATTTATATGATGAATGTAATAAGTTGAGGGAATAAAACAATTCTTATGTTTCTAATTTTTATTTATTGATGATATCTAAGTAATAAGTTGTTCATTCTCTGCATTGTGTACATAATATAATACTACTCCCTTTTTGTACATAATTTCTCCACCCACCATATTCTCTGTTTGGACAAGCCTCTAAAAACAACAAATCACAAAACCTCTGTTTTTTATACCGATACTAAAAAGAAATCCATCACGTTTATAATTCTTTGGAAAATTCTACTTTCTTTGACAAAATGGATGCCAAAGATTTTTATATTTCTTTGCATAACTCTTTGTGGTCAATCTTAACAAACTGCATTCGAAATTTGAATTTTAAATTTGAAAATTCTACTTTCTTGACAAACAGATGCCAAATTCTCTCTCGCCTCTGCTTTTCTTAAAATCAAACCCATTATCTCCAAGCCGATGGAATATTCTTACCAAAGTTTATATTTTTGTTTGTTTTTTTCTTTGCTTCTAATTTTGATATTATCAAAAACTTATCAAGCAATGCAATAGTATATGGTTGTGAACCCGAATAAACTCATTGAGTGCGATTCATTACTTGTCCATTCCACCTTTGACATAGACCTTCAGATATATGAAAGTTAAAATAAAGCAATTTAACTTTCACTTTTTACTAGAGACCCTCAAAATATTCTTTTGCTTTCGGTGTTCAATCGAGCCATATTTCTTTTTTGCCGATCATAACCACAAAATACAACTGCAAAGATTGTCCCCGAAAATGGTAGAAATGAAGATTATAAAATGTCCAAACTTGGTCCGGATGTCCCTTAGTTCACATTTTGGCTTCATTTTATGCTGTGATGAACCTATTAAGAAAATTGGTGTTTGTTTAAGAGAAAATTAATTATGGAGGAGAGAGATAAAGGAAAGAGATTAGAAGACAATGTACCCCAAAGCTTAGAGAGAGGAGAAGATAAAAGAGAAAAGACTTAAATACCCTCGAATTCACATTACAACCTTAGCCAGGTCATTTTTGACCGCTAATTAACAAAGTGCAATTTGTTTCACATAATTAAAGTATGGGGTGTACTTAGACACCTTTTTCACTTTGGGGTGCAAATATCAACATCGGTATAAAGTTTGGGGTGCATATTATCTTTTAGTCTAAATTAAATTATCTGAATTAAATAACATCTAAATTTAAAAGATTATTTGATAACTAAAATGTGTAAAACATTTAAATGACACTATTTTACTATTGTAACCCTATGAGTTATTTAAAAAATTTATTTGAATGATCTTAAAATTTGAAATTGAAAGAGTACCATATTTATTGAGGCTATTTTTGTCCATAAATTTTAAATAAACTTTTAAGAGACAACTCTTACTAGTTAAGATTTGAGTTTCTGTCTTGAATGTAAAAAAAAATTAACAAATAAGATTTAGCTCATCATAGGCATGTGAATTAATTGTGTATACAACTAGTTTTAATTTTGTACAAGATACAAAAACTAAAGCAAGGGCATATAAATTGCTCAATTTGTGTCCAGTCCAGTCACCTAATCCTACGATACGACTCTACAAGAGTTGAGAACATTCAGTCAAAAATTTATGGCTTTAAACATAATTTTGTTTGTTCCTTAATTTGCCCAAAACAACAGTCTTCTCCACAAGTTAGGTTTAGTTTAGAACAAAGATGAGTTGCACTCGGCCTATACGGCCTTGAGTGCAGCTGCAAAGGCTAGTTCATGGGCGAAACAGAAATTACCGAGAAATTGTTATATTTCTTTACAACAATAAGTTTATAATGATGTCAAAACAATCCCAAAAGCCGGATAAATACTGGTTGCAGAGGCAACCAAATTGGCATTTTAGAGCTTCATATTTAACACCCTGGGCTAGCATCAAAATCTCTTCTTCACCTCTATTGACGCAAGCAAAAGCCCAACAAGGAAAGCTTTCTTGTCCAAGACTGAATAATTCAAATAGTTGATAATAACAGCTACACTTGATGTGGTGGCAAAGAAGAAGAGCGCTTCACAATTCCTCCGATTTACCACTGCCTTCTTCGGTTTTGACATTTTGTTCGAAATATTCCACTTCAATTGTTTCTTTGAGGATAAAAAGCCTTTGAATAACCACAGGTTGGCTCATCTGCTTGGCTTCCCTAATGTCACTATCTTCTTTATGCAGGTGGTATGCGTCAAGCATGATCTTAATCCACTTGTGCAGCTCCTTGGGAGTTCTATTTGCAAAGAAGCAAAGGAGGGTGATAGAGGGGGGGTTATAAATGAACTACTGCAAATAGAAAACCTAACTGTCATGGTAATAACACTGCAAGAAGTTCCCTTACGTATATACAGCGCTGGGATCTTTTGACTCACGGTCATCACCAGGGGAGAAAGCGGTTGCCAATGCTGAGAATCGCTCTTCAGGATCTGTGATGTTCAGCAAATACTTGAGCAGCTTAATTTCTTTTGGTGCAATGCTCTTCAGGCTACTCTTTGTGGCTCGGTATAAACGATACATGATGTCTTTAACCTGCAATTGATTATCTAAGCTTGACATGACAGAAAACAACCTACTGCTTGAGCAACTAGCACACAAGGAATGCTGTAAAAACACTTGGGAATGAGAAGGTTAATTCATAGATTTCTTTAATAGGTAGTTTGGCCCCAAGTATGGGGACTGGAACCAGTTACCTTGAGGTTACCACAGAGTCCCTAGATTCACTAGTCTATCAAAAACTGCTTTGCGGACCACACTAATTTTTTATTTATTTTTTGCTAGATCCACTTTTCATGTTCTGCAATTTCATATACAAGTATATAACTAAGTCCATAAGCACAAAATTCAAATGCAATCCAACTCGATCTATATTAACAACTGCCTCCACGAATTTGATTTTATGATATTAATACTACGTTTTAGTGTTTTAGTTCCCTTAAATCAATTTTTTACAAAATATCTTAGAAAAGTTGTGAGTTCCAATCTCATCAAAATATTTTGATTGTCCTTCTCGACCCACCCAAATGAGAACTTCTATTAGCAGAGTGTCTAAACCAATTACACATACGAGATATTGAGTAGGAGAAATTGCTTTCACATATAAAATTTAAACTTCATTTTTTTACAAGTCAAAATTAAAACAGGGTATGGGACAAAAGCTTCACTTTACACATACTTAATGATGCAAGTAAAGCAAAGTTAAAAATCTTGTAAACTTGAGGGGAACACAATATAAGATGTCACTCTTACCTCATTTTTCATGGTTGTAGATTCTTTTGCTGAAGCCCAAGTACTATTTATCAATAGGATCAAAGAAGAGTCAAGTTCTTTTGCCTTGGCAAGGCTTTTAATCTTTTCACATGCCATATCAACCGATGGAGAGTTCAGAATATCATCAAATTTGGCCTGCGCAACATCAAATGTGTCCACCATCTCTAGTGTGTTATCATAAGCACTGACTGCCGATAAGCATCTAGCTCCAAGCCTGGCCACCTCTGCTCAAACAACATCAAATAATTTATGAGATTGGCATCTCTGAAGTAATCACATTAACAATATTGTGGTTTCTTTAAATCAACCTCTTTTGAAACATGTCAGAAGTTAAAAAAAATACGATTTAGTACATTCTTATGATCACAATATGTGCAATCAAACTAACAACCTTGAATCCTAAATAACAGCCTCATATAAAACCTGTCATGTATCCAAACCTTTGAAAAGAACCATCATCTACCTACATGCCTGTAATATGTTAAAAACTAAAGTGTTTCTGTTTTCAGACAACAATTAAGTGTAAACATTGGCATATTCACCACAAGAGAGTAACATATTACTTGTTTTAGTTTACATCAATCCCATTAAGTTATCTAACATTTTACCATAAATAATTGTTTCTGCCGTCTACTATTTTTATTGAAAAAGAAATTTGCTATCAAAGTTCAGAAAACTCAAAAAAAGTTACATAATCCTACCATTCCATCAAAAACTACTTTTACTGATAATATGATTGCATTAATGTTTAGAAGTATTACCATCACGGTCCTCCAAGCTATCATATGTTTCTGACAGTAATGTTAAATGACGGAAAAACTCTTCTGTGAAGTCCTTGCGCCGCCTGGCAACTATTGCATTTATGTCCAAAGGGCTATCCTCTATCTCTTTAAGAAGTTCACTATGCCTTTCCATTTCATCATCAATCTGCAATGCTCAATCCTGATCAAACACAACTTAGGTGCAGCATTTAAAATTTTATCCTTAATTATAATGAACATGAAAGATTATTTCCTTCCATCCCAGAAAATATCCCATTTGAAAGTCAACTCTGTAGAAGCTGACCTTTTCTACTGAACCCATCAGTAACTCTTTTTGAAAACCTATAATATTATATTTGAATTCTAGGGGCCTACGGGGAACCTGGGGGAGGGTCAATGACGGAAACTGAGAGGGATTTAGGGGGAATTTACCAATAAGAGTAGCCTCAAGTATTTGAAAACAAGTTACTTTTACTATAATAATCAACTGACAATAAAAATATAAATCTTGTATTTCATTGATGTGATTTTGATCCTATAGTGGACTTTGATTTTGAAATGTCCCAAATGGGGAGTTGGACACTCAATTTGGGATGGGGGAGTTTTAATCTACCACATACATGTATATTCTTAAATTGCATAATATATTAATATTTAGCCCATCAAATAAATTTATTTAATAGCTAAAGAGAATAAACTATCATAACGAGCAGAGCAGAATGATTATTAAATTTCTAAAGAAGGGACCACACTACCAAATTACAATGATATTCAAAAATGGTTATACCTTCTTCACCTTTGTAGCCAATACCATCAATTTTTGTTTCATTTCAGAATCAGTTTGTGAAAGTGCAGGTGCTTGACACCGGTTATAGAAGCTGTCCCTGTATTTCTTCCACTCTTCTCTGAAGACCAAATACTTCCTCCAATCCTTTGGCTTGGGTTTCTCATTCAAGAACAAATCAATAATCTTATCACAAAATTGAGTAATAGTATAACCCTCTGCAATTTCAACCTCAACTTGTTCCTCCACTTGTGCAGAGGCCACTCTGCTTGATAGGATATCTGGGACAAGAAAGATGATTTCTTTTAGAGAGACCCTTGAATAGCTAAAATCCACTAATTCAAAATAACCAAAAAAGAGGGATAGACTCGAGAAATAACCACAAGAAAGAAAACCATAAATTATATGTATATATAGACTTAGGAAAAGGGGAGTAAATCCTTACTATTTGTGAAGGTTTGGGAGATTCTTCTTGTGGGTTTTGTTGATCTGGACGTAAGGAAGTGGTTGGACGGTAGGAGGGAAGATGAAGAGAACATGATGGGTATTTTATTAGGGTAAGTTGGGGGTAATTCTCCATTGAAGGAAAAGAAGAGGGTATTCAATTGAGAGGGTTCCAAGAGATTAGGCATTTTTTTACTTGGTTGGAGCTGCCTCACAGGGAAAGAAAGAAAGAAACCGGAAGTCGGAGAAATCACTTGCAGATGCGAACAAGTGGATAATGAAGCGATTTATGATACGTCGTCGTAAATTCTTAGAACCCTTCTAAAAACCCCAATTGAACGCTGGACTTTCGATGCATCATTGATATGATTTTATTTAGTCCTGAATAAAAACGAAATCAACCGGCGTACGTTTGTATTGTTTTTCCTAACCTCCACCTCCGCCGCCCCCTCTGACGAGTTTGATAATGGTCTAGACTATCCCCATTTTTTCTATAAAAAAGCCCTGCTCATCAACCCAAAGCACCGCCGCCACGCCCCTTCTCTGCCGCCTTCTCCACTTGTTCAGTTTGAAAAAAGCAGCAGATCTTCTTAAACAAATTTGTTAGATTGATTTTATTGATGAAATAAGATCTGGACAAACCACTTATTCATTAAGGAATCTGAGTTTGGAAATAATATGGATCATTCTTGATTCTTTTTTGGATTTATGTTTGTTGTTTTTATTTAGTTTTAATGTTTGATGTAAAAGTGATTTGACTTTTTTAATGTAAACTCTTTTTTGATTTTTTATTTAATTGACAAAATTACTCCCTTAGTTCAATAAAATTTTCAGTAGGGTTTGGCTTGCGCTTTAATTTTGTCATTCTTCAATTTCTGTATATTACGAAATAGACGCATAAAAGGTAAAATTTTAGGGTTGATGTCTTTTGTTATTCTGCTGTATATTACGAAATATTGCATGATTTTTTTAGGACACATAAAAAAGGCTTAATTTAATATAGAAAAGGTAACAACCTTTTCCGCTAATACAGTAATACCTACCAGATAGTTAACCACCTAATGTAATGTTTATTTATTTATTTTTACCCTTGGTTGCTGGAAGATTGATGAATTCAAAGCTTTCATTTTACCCTTGGTTTGGGGGAAATACGACCCACAGTGATTAGTGACTGTAGTCGGCTGCCGCATTCCTTTTAAACTAGAACAAGATAACACCAAATGTTAGAATAGCAAATACTGAGATCATTGGTGATAAAATTATTCGAGCTAGTTGTTGTAAAAGTATTCCGGCCAGACTTATCATCACATCATATAGCATTCAATTCCCCAATGCAAGGGAGGCTTACTTTGTTTCTGAGTATGCAATGAACTTCCAACATAAATTGAGTTATCCAATTTAAAACAAAATCAAAATGTTAGGAGGATGCCATCGAGTTAAACACAGTCAATTTGATGAGACTTTTTCATCCCAGCAACCACCACTTCAAATAGTTATCCATGATCCATCCATAAGAGCCTCAGAGGTATGACACATTCATTCACATATTCAAATTTCAAAATGGGAATTTGATATTTCCACAAGTTCTCTCTCACATGAGTGTGGGGTTACTATTCATGTCAGAGAGACTTTGTGGAACTTCTACTTGTGCTAATATCAATTCCCATTGAAAATTCCTAACTTTACAAAGAAGACCAGAATCATACAACTCTTCATTTAAATATAGATCAATAATACAACAATTTTTAGTTCCGTTTGTTGAAAAAACAACATAAACCCATGAAAGCACACATTTATATGACATCAAAAGCGATTATAGAACCAAGCAATCTGTTCACAGTCGAAAGGGTGCTTACACGTAACCTCTTTTTCTACACAGCCATTATCCAGTAAAATCAGGTCGTGAATAAAGATGGGTTGGCTGTGGCAGTACCAACTTGGACTTCAAGCAGTTCTAGCCGACGTTCCAGGGTGTCAAGTTTCTCATTCAATGATGCCAATTTGCTCTTTGTAGTAGCCTCTGAAAGAAAATAAAATGACTCGATAAGAGAAATTGATAATTTTCCAAAGGTCCAGCATAAAATGTTATGTGCAGCTACTACTATTACCTGACAAAAGTAGATATGAAACGAGTGTTCAACATAAATTCAAAACAGTGACCGACAGGCCACATCCACATGTTTGGGTTGATGGTCCTTGTGGATTGGATCACATTAAAAAGACTGCTTCTTTCTTCTTCTTTTTTAAACAGATAAGGGTATGTGGTATTTTTTTTTAAACAGATAAGGGTACGTGGTAGTTGATTTGATAAGCTTAAAGAGTTCACAATTCCAGTGACCACAAGGAACCAATTATGGAAGGGAAGTTCCTTAAAATACAAATAAGCCAAATAAACTCCAATCTTTTATCAAAAGAAGTGCTACATGTTCTGAGCATTGTTTTTGGGAAAGTCCCAATTGCTCAAGCAGAAGCCTGAGTGCACATAGGCATAGTCAAAAAAGAGGTTGAATAAGCTCATCCTGTTTGAAGATGAAATCAGCTATTATTTCTGAGGAACAAATACAAGCCCAAAAATTGTCCCCAAGTTCAGCAAAGGATTGGGAAGAAAAGGTATGGTGCTAAATAACAGAAAAAGTGAAAAATCTGTAACAGATTAGCGCTAGATTAAACCAGGTTTTGAACAACAAAATCAAAGCATATAATTTAGAGAAATTGGGAAGCACGACTAGTCCAAAAAGTGAAATCAAAAGGACAGCAGAACGTTACATGTACACATTCGTAAGCATCAACTCAAATTCAACCAAATACACAAACAAAACAAAAAAGGTAGTTTGTTATATAAATCAGCATGACTTCAATTTCACAAAGTAAAAAGAGATTGTCAATGAAATGAGATCTTCGAGAAGGAAAAAGAAAGGGAAATTGGTTGGTAAGGTACCAAATTGAACGAGAAAGTCAAATAGGCGACGAACATTGAGGGAAATTTGAGATATGAATTCACGATTCTCCCAGTCTGCTTGCACTGCTATTCCAACATTCACCGCGTTGGTTATTCCCCCAGCTCTAGCCATTTCCCCTTCCAGTAATTACTACAGACTACGCAGTATTCTTTCTTTTGAAAGGGGAAAGGGGAAAGACAGGTAGTTTTTCGTTTTTGATAAAATAATTATTGATACTGTTTGTTTTTCCGTTCGGAGATAGATGGAAATTTTATTTTATTTTTTTGTTAATTTTGAGTGGAAAATTTTAATCTAAAAGAGTATAGTATAGTATATCCGATTACATTTGAATAATTATAAATAAAAATTATTACAATAATTTTTTTTCATATTTTAATATGTTATTTAAGTTTTTGATAAATTTTCTCATTCTCTTTTTCCCTCTTAAAAACTCACAAATAATAAGATACTTTTAATTTATTTCTAAATTCTCTACCACTCTTTTTCTTTTATCTCTATTTTAAAACATAAAAAAAATATACTTTGATTCATGAATTTCTCCTCCTCTTTCTCTCTCTTAACCCAACTAAATGAAAGTGGATGGTTATATTTGCCTATTTGGAAGCAGCGTCAGCTTACTTTGAGCTCTTTTGTGAACGTTTCATTATATATTCAACTATATTTCAAAAGTTTTGAAGTTGGAATTAAGCGTTAATATAAACTTTAATATTTTTAATAAAAAAAATAAAAGTAAAAAATCATCAATGATTTATACCACCAAAAAAAGGGGGGGGAGGAAATATCATCAATCGTAGACTAGTTTTCGATTTCCTTCATTTTCAAAACATAAAATCAAGTTTAGCTTCTTAAAATTATTATTAAATATTTTTTATTTAATTAAATAATAAATATTTAATTTATTAGTACTTTTATAATTATATCTTCCTAATTATAATTTGGGAAAGATAAAACTGAACAGGCGAAGGACTAGATATAAGTTGCATACGCAGCTCTTTTAGACATCGTTAGCTTTAAAAATTAAAAGCTGTAATTGTAGCAGTGTGCTTATTTTAGCCATTCGGTGGTGGTTCCGTCGTCGTTGAAAGTCTTGTGCCGTAGAATTAGACGAGTGTATCCTTGGTGGCGGTAGTTGAGGTTAAACAAAAAGTTCTCAACTATAGATCACAATTCTTCAATTTGACCTCTTATTGTTTTGAGAGAGAGAGAGAATGAATAATTGCTGGCAGTCGGATGAGAGAGAAATGAAGAGGATATAAAGAGTTTTGGGAACAAAAATATGTGAACATAAAAATTAAACACAAGTATATTTAAATTTTACTTATTTGTATTTTAACCCCAATACTGGATAAAAATACAAATAGATAATTCAAATACATTCATGTCCACATATAAGAGCTGGGTTGGAAAAGGTGAAGAAAGATGGGTATGTTTCCTGCTGTTCTTATTTACTGCTTATGCAAATTATATCCAGTTTTCTCTTAGGAAATGATATATATTGCAAACGTCGAATTGCAATGGACTAGGAACCGATTTAAATAACCGTAGACAAAATTCTGGAGACACCATGCAATGGACTAAGAATCAATTTAAATAACCGTGGACAATATTCCAGCAGTCATTGCTATGTTCCATACATCAACTGAATGGAAACATGTCACTAAAATTTACGCAGGGACTGCTAACAGGCCATTGTGCCTGAGCAAAGGCTCAGGGGATGGTTCCCGCCCTCGGAATTCCACGAAAACCTGCAAATAGCACCCAGCATGATCAAGATTTGACCAACACAGTTCAAGGTAGCAATTTAAAACTTGGGAAGTCACTCTAATAGAGCAGAATGGAAGGAAGTAATAAATAAGATGTGCACTTGGGTTTTATGTTACCTCTAGTGGTGCTTTGCCACCTCCAAGAGCAAGTACAGTTTCTCGGAACTTGTGCCCCGTTTCTTTCACAGCCTGTTGCAAGACAAATCCGTAGTTTGTGGTGAATCATATGCCAACTTATCTTGACATAAACTAAAGAGTGACAAAGAACTTTATGAATGTTGTAGACACGAGAACGAAACAAAATGCATGATGTTAGCAAAAAATATCAGAGATCTCTAAGCATCTACAAGCTTGCTATTTATAGGTGATTTCATTTCTAGTACAGCTACAGCCTACAGGTACTCCATATCATTTCTTATTAGGAAGAGTGACATTTTCGAAAGTGTCAATAGTTGTTCATGTAGTGCCAAAGAAACCACTCCATATAAAGGATGTATCCACATTCCAAAACACATAACTGACATAAGCCACTTCTCCAAGTTTGTGGCTATCCTAAAGGGTTGTTTGTTTCACAACAGGATTTAGGGGTATATTAACCATTTTAATTTAGGGGTATATTCACCATTTTAAGTTTGGGGAATCATTTGCTTTCAATTTATTCACTTTTAATATATTATATAGAAGTTCAAATCTCCAATGGAAATTGCTCCCTTTCTTTTTTTGGGTGAATTCGAATTAATTATGGGGCGATTGGGAATAAAGTCATATAAAAATTAGTACTTTGTGAATCAATTCCCTCGATCCGAAAACTAGTCTCGCTGAAAATTGGGGAATTTCGACCGATCGAGTCGAAATTAGCGATCGATCGAGGACCATTTGGAAACAGCCATTTATTTGATGGGTAAGAGAAGAAGATGTTCAATTTCTATGTCAGGGATAAAAAAAATGGATGGATTGATAGGGATAAAATGGAGGCAATAAAATACATTTACTAAAGAACCCATGGACTCTTCTCTGAAGATAGGAAAATAAGGACAAAACTGTAAATAAGTTTCCCCCCCTTAATTAGTGGCACCCCCTCTACCACAACTTAGTACCCTCTAGTCTGTATAAATTAGTCTACCCGACTAAACAGTAACCTCTTTAGTTTTTGCCAAAGATTGTACTTATAAACCGCCTTAACCTCAAAATTAGTACTTTGTTTGTACGAAGAGGTTAAGAATTAGTAAACCCCATTAGTAACCCCAAGCAAATGACCCCTAGGGTATAGAGAGCATAGAGCAATAAAAATTAGTGAAAATAGAGAGCCTAGGAAAGTGATAAATCTTCAACTGCCATAAACACAGTAGTTATTCAAAAACTATTTTTACACATGGATTTCTTATTCGAAATGCTAGCATAAATAAATACAGGGTTGATGTTGCTCAATTCTGCAATGAAAAACAATTGCTGAACCCATAAGAATTAGCATAAGTATAAAGATAAGAAAGTATTAACAATTGCGTGCAGATGATGCCTTTACAAAGCTTAACAAGGAAAGGAAGCTTAAAACTAAAGGTACCATATAACGAAATCATTTTGAACAGTTCACCATACCTCGTCGTCATTTAAGCCAGCATCCTCAAATGCAGAGAAAGCATCAGCAGACAACACCTCAGCCCACTGCCAAAATCAGATAAGTAATATTAGAGAAGATTGTCAAGAAAAAGTCTTAGACTAAAACCATTACTAGGTCTAGAGCATCAAAAAGTTTTATAATTTCTACTTTGTAGGCAACCTTTAACAAAGTTTTAGGCTTTCAGCAGGATTCCAACTAGACAAAAGTATTACACTTCATAATTTGGTTGGCAAGCAAAACAAGTTTAGAGCAGGCATCCACCAGACATCAAATATCACCACGATATCAGATAAGAGTGACTGTCATTGGGGCAGGTATGGCGGATAAGGAATATGTTTCACAAAGTTTAGAAATACTAGGAAAAGAAATAGTGACAAAGAAATGGAAACTGAAAAGGCTAAGCAAATATTAACAACCCCCCCCACCCCCAAAAAAAACAAATGCAACCCCCAAAAAATTTAAAGAAGGAAAAAAGGAAATGAAAACATACATATGAAAAGGAGAAAAATGGAAATCATACCTTGTAACTGTAGTATCCAGCAGCATATCCACCTGTTAGTCCATCCCACCAACCCCAAAAAGGAAATATTAAACCCAAATGGAAGACAAAGAAACAAATTTCATCAGTAAAAAGTTTCAGTTTGCAAACTAGACTACTAAATACATAAATGAAGTAAGATTACTAGCAAGAACAAACCTGCAAAAATGTGGCTAAAACCACAAAGAAACCTATCCTCTGGAAGTGGTGGGATCACTTGCGTTTTTTGGCTGACCCTTTGATCAACATCATATATAGATTCTGTTCCATCAGGTACATAATTTGTATGCAGCTCCAGATCAACACTAGCAAATCTTATCTATAAATGGACATAAACAACAGAAGAAGAAACAAAACTTGAAACTAAGTATAACTCCTCCTTTCTGCATGTGTTGATTGTTATTCCCCACAAGCCTAAACTTAATCAAGATGAGGCAAAACCAATAAAACCATAAAATAAAAAACTTAAAAAAAACATTAAGTTCATAAGTTCAGAAATTGCACAAAATGATCGCAACACACTGACAGGATTCACAGTAATTTTTTTCAGGTAGAAATGTTAAAAGTTTTCAGAACCATTAATAAAACAAAAGAAATATAGTAGATCAAGTTAATCGATCATCAAAATTCACCAGAATTCCAAGAGATTGTAATAAATGTGCAGGACACAGCGTGTAAAGTTGAATCAATGACACCAAAACTTTTCGGAGGCAACCAAATTACTGTTAAATAATATTAAGCATACAAACTACTGTTAAATAATATTAAGCATACAAATCCACAACATGCTCTACATGGTGTCCATCAGTATTATTACAAGTAGGCTCTGGACAAGGACCGGTGCAGTGAGCCTATGGCTTTAGTTTACTTAAAGTGTAGCCTAACTCAATTTTTTTTATTTATTTAAACTAGTCTAACTCACTCACTTTCTTAGACCAAAATCAGAATATAATGAGATATCTATAGTATTATAGTATATAACTCAAAATAAAACTGTATGGTAAGACATCCTGGCAAAAAGTCATAATTTGTGTCGCATGCACAGATCATATCAACAACTTGAAATGTCAACATGTGCATGCATTTATAATTTTATATCCATCAGTTTGGACATGCACAATCATATCAGTAACTTAAAATGTCAATAACTTCATAAGAATGTCAGTTTGGACAAGCACAATCATATCAATAACTTAAATTGAAATATATTCAAGAATGCGTCATGAGGGGAAAAGAAGTATCAACACTTCTGAACATATCAGAATAGTTGCTTCTACACTCTATTCACTTTCTTGTATATCACCTTATATCTCTCTTGACAAGGGATAGACAAAATAAAATACAACGAGAAGCCAGAAATAGGGCCAACTTACCAGAAATTTTACTCGCATAATTTTTTTAAGATATAATATGAGACACCACAAATAAGAATCAGAAAAAAAAAAGGAAAAAGAAAAAAAAACATGTTTCACTAACCTGGCGAAGACTTAGGGAGCCTGCACGGAAAGTCCTAGCTGCAAGAAGCTTCAAATATATATCGTCTGGGAGAATATCTCCAGTTTCATAGTGCTTTGCAATGCTCATCAAGGTATCCCTGTAATAACAGATTAGAAATTTGGGCAACTGAGAGTCCACAGTGCCAATAATTTCCATAAATCTGCCTATTGTATAATACTCCAAGTCTATGTTTGATTGTAATTATTTTGCATGGGATTGGGCTGTTTTAACTTATTTATACTAGTTTGATACATTTAAGCACTTTTTTATCCTTGGATTAGTCTGAAGATGACAACCTCATGGCTCATGGACTATTTTTTATTCTTAAGGCCATTTGATCCTGAAAAGGGGATGCTATATAATCCCACCTTCCTCCTTGGATTATATAGTCCCTCATAAGTGACCTTAGGAGGGAAAAAATCGGACTAATCCAAGGATAAAAAAGTGGTTAATGGTATTAAACTAGTATAAATAAGTTAATGGTATTAAACATACTTGAAAACAAATATAGCCCAATTGCTTTATACTCTCCCTGTCGGGAAATGATCATTTTTTTGTTGACTCTTGTTTTGGATATTAATTCACATTTTTTTTTGATGATTTTTTCAATACTAAAGTGTAAAGACAAAGTATTAGAAAAAAAATAATGTCTGGCATACCTTAATATTAGAAAAAAAGGACACTCATTTCAAGACAGAAGGAGTATATTAAAGGCAACCATAACAAAGAATCCATTTTCATCATTCAGGTCAAATCAGTGTCATCATTGCAATAAAGTTTACAAGAATTTTTTTACTTGCAAACCCACAAAGACAATTTCAATGTGAAAAACACAAATGATTTTTTGTTGGCAAGTGGCAACTAGTCATCTGTAAGTGTTCTTTTTATTTAGCAGGATAACAATTATATTTATGGAAATAATGAAGAACACAAACCAAAAAGCATATCAAGAAGATTTAAATGGGACATTGTACCTATGGTAACACCAATTTTCCATAAATTGTGACGGTAATTCAACAGCATCCCACTCAATTCCCCGTATACCAGCTACCAGACCTTCATCTTGCTTAGTTAACATATGTTGAAGTGCATGACCAAATTCATGGAAGACAGTTTCAACCTGCAAACAAAATTGGCAATTGACGGTTAATAATTAACAAAGGTAGCACCATTAAAAAGAATTACGAACTTGAATATACCACGAATTCCAAAATATTCCTATTTTCGTCAATAATTAGTCAGTGTGCCCTAATATATAAATGCATCTGGAATGGAATACTGATCAACTTTTCTTGGGAGAACCAAATAGCACACCAGTAACATTATAATGGATGAAGCATCAACATTTAACGTTTCATCTTTATAATTTCTCACAAGGTGTATAACCACCAACTATATTGTTTACATAATGTGAGCGATACAGTTACTTGTTACAAAAATGTGAACTACAAAATTACTTTTTAGAGAGATGTAAAGAGTATCCAACACACAAATTATAAGGCACTCCGCAAATTTTTATTTTACCACCCTGATTTTTTTGGCATAAAAACTTATTCACTTTGATGAACATGCTGAGCCAAATCCATTATTGCCACCCCCAAACTGATCAGATTTTTCCACAACTAGCTTTAAGTTAAAGACCAAGTTACTGAACTTAATTTGTTGAATCTTTGCACCAACATAGATCACTAAAATAATTCTATATAATTTTATGATAGCAAAAATATGTGCACATTGAGGCAGGCAGGAAATTTATTTATTATTCTTTTTTTTCTGTGTGTGGGGGTGTGGGGGAGTGGGGGAGGGGGGGGGGGGGATGGGATTTAAATGGACATCAATATAAGCCCAAATTCCACCAAAGAGAGGAACAGCCTGAGATTTGCACCAAATCTGACAACCGCCGATTACCCTAGTTATTATTAAACTTCTAAATTTCTAACCATTTTGAGGCCCTGTACTTTAAGCGCGTGAGATAAATATACATGCTTACCTCACGAAAAGTCATGAGGCTAGGCTTATTTCCAACAGGAGGCATTTGATTGCAAACTATGTGTGCAACAGGCAACCTAACAGAAATACCATCCTTCGACAATACACGGCTTCGAGCAAAAACCTCATTCATCCATGCACCTCCACGCTTTTCGGATGGACGAGAATATGGATCAAAATAGAAGTATGCAATAGGACTGCCAGAAGAATCCTTGACGCAATAAAACCTAACATCATTGTTCCAGACCTAGAGAACATAATAACAAAATATCACCAGGAAGCTAAATCAGCTGCTATATTGCAAAACGAAAACCAGTGCAATATGAAGCCCTCATTACCGGAGCTAAACCATCGGCTGGCTCAATAGTAATTTCAAATAGCATCTTCGCAAGGTTGAAAAGGCCATCCATAACTTTAGGCAATGAAAAGTAAGGGCGTAATTCTTCCTGTATAATTTATGAAAGTATCACATAAGCACATCAATGCAAAAGTTACTTTATTATACAACAAAATGGAGAACAAAGTTAACAATTAGCATACAAAACACCTAATTTAAAATTCCCCCACATCCCTACAGAGTAAAAACAAGACGATCAAAAAGTTGCCCCGTTCAATTTGTAATCATCAAAATTAAGTTAAAACAATTTAAAAAATAGTGAAAATGTGCAAACTTAGAAACGAATGTGCAAAACAATCAGAGATTGCATAACAACAGGTCATTAGTCTGTAGAATTTACAAAAGAAAAAGGATGAGTATCATGGTAAAATGGAAACTCTTGATGGCATATGCTTGGTCCAAATAACTATGTCGCTAACAGCATAGAATAATATCCAAAAAGTAACAACAAACCCAAGGTACAACATTTCAGTATTGAATTAAATCCATTACAAGCAAAATTGTTGAATTTTTTTTGACAATATAACAAGCAGGAGTTTTTCAACAAAGAAATTCTCTCTTTATTGTGTTTTGTCCTGGATAAAGTATCGAAATTGCATCATACAATTTAGAGAGAGTCAGAGAGAGATTCAACCTCATTTATTTCATATTTTGATTCACGAAGCCTCTCACTCCAAAAGGCTGTATCCCAATGGTTCAAATCATTAGCTTCTGGGGCACCTTGATCTTTTGAGAATTGCTTGAGTTCTTCCATATCTACCGAGATCAAAGAAAGATCAGCCCCCAAGAAGCGCATTCTCAACTAAAATGGTTAGAAAAAAAGAGTTGGCCGCTAAAAGTGTTCTTGTGTATGCACAGTGTGTGTGTGTGTGTGTGTGTGTGAGAGAGAGAGAGAGAGAGAGAGAGAGAGAGAGATTAAACAAAAAAGAATCAGAAACTTGAGGAAAACAAAACTGAAACTCTACAAAAATAAAGTTGCAGGACAAGTAACTTGTTTCGATCTTTTTTATTTAACTTATTTACTTCCATCTTTCTGAGGCATCTACTTAAGAGAATCAAACAGTTGACACTGTAACATTTTGAAAAATTGAAGCAACTAAGCAATTCGAAGTGACCTTGGGTGTGTTGACTGTTGAGGGGCATCTTAATGCCATATTGTTATCAAAATATTTACTCGCACATCTACCTACGACAATCAGTCAGTTGTACGCTTTAATCTGTAATTAGTAGACTAAGCTCCCACACTATTCCATACTGCCATGATGCCATCCCATGTTGGCAATTTACTTGCACATAACTGGTGGATCTTTTAGGTTAAAATATGAGTCACTTTAAGCAAATGACAAAGAAGTACAGCTTAACAGAGAGAAAAATTGATGCTGAAATAAGAAATATATTTAACCTCAAATGTCATGACAGCATTTTTATCATCATTTGTGTTTTCTCCCTACTGACACTAGTTAAATAATTACTTAGAATCACAGAATTGTGGTGAAATTATACCCCACATATTTACCTTTGACAGCAGCATCCCAGGAAGCAGCACGAATCTTTTCAAGGAGCTCTTTTGCTTTATCAACAGTAGCCATCTTTGTTGCCATGCTTACCTGATAATATTAACCTTAATTAGCCTATTTAAAAGAGTATTAAAGGAGAATAAGAACCATACCTCAGCATAGTTGTTGTAACCTAGAAGCCTAGCCTTTTCCAATCTAAGCTTCAGAATTTGGTCAATAATTCCTTTATTATCCATCTCACCACTAGAAGCACGTGTTATATAAGCACGGTAGACTTCCTCGCGCAAAGCTCGGTTTTTAGCATGTTGCATGACAGACATAAAACTTGGAGCATCCAACGTTATGACCCATGGACCATTTTCAGCAGTAGCATTTTCATTCCCCTGATGTATATACAGAGATGCATAATGAGATACAAAGCCAACTGTCCTAGATTTAAGACATGCAACTACAAATAGATATACAAGCTCTGATTCAGTGTGGAATACCTTGGATACTGCTGTTTGTGCGCCTAATCCTAGAGCAGTATCTGGCAATCCTTCAATCTCTTCCTTCTCAGTAATTAGTTTTTCAAAATTCTTTGTGGCATCCAAAACATTCTCTCCAAATTTTTGAGTAAGTTTTGCCAATTCCTGCAATCAAAACTCGTATTAATGGCAAATAATCATCCTAAAGCTGTAAAACAGGCATCAGTATCAAACTCTCGTTAGCCAAATTTCATTTAGCGAATAAACATTATCAATCCAATTTTCTCCGTGGAGAATAAGAATAGCTGCAGACCTCTAACAAGTCCATTTTAAAATTTACATGAAGGAGGATTCTAATAAATAAACTGAGTTTGATTTAATTCGTCTTTATCATTGAAAGAACTCTTGACATGGAAAGTCAGAAGACATACATCTCCCTCCTATCACTGTTACTGGAACTAGGTTCGAAAAGAAAGGACATATGATACAAAGGCTTTTTTATGATTGAATTAACTACTTTGAACAAGAATTTGAAATTTGACATTTACCAAGATAGTTCAGATGCCAAGCACCACATAAGATAGTTCCTAGTTGAGTGCATGATATGTATGATACTGAAGCTTACCTGTTCAATTTTATTAAACTGGTCTCTTTTGTCATCTTCAAGGGAGACACCATTAAGAACAGCCTCCTTTATTTGAGCTGTATGAATAAACAAGTTGTTGGGATGTTAAACTCAAGCTTAACTAAAGATTTATCTACCAGAAAGAAACAGGTAGAGAGTTTAATACATGAAGGATATATGTCGCTCAAATTCTTGGAAAATAAGTATATAAGACACAATACTTTTAGACGGACAGTATTTTGTTGTTTGTTGTATAGAATTACTGAGAAAGTAGAAGTCAGGTCAGCTTACAAGGTATAGCATCAACATATGTCAAACAATATGCAGGAAGTAGAAGATAGAATTTCTCAGACATCATACATAATATTTCAATAGTTAAAGTAAACAGTATAACAATAAAGTTACAGCAGAGCACATATTGTATAAGAATAATAACGGACAATATAATAGTAAAAGATACCTATACAATGCATCTCAAATAGTATACAGAAAACCTCTCTTTCTTGGTCTCCATGGAAATTAGTTTAACTTCTAAAAAAATTGTAAGATACTTACCTTCAACTATACGTTTACGAGCACCACTTAGTGCTTCCCAATCAGGTGATTCTTTGATAGCCTTAAATGCATTATAAATCGGTTTACTTTGTCCTAACTTCAGCTCAAATTTAACTTTCTCAGGCTGTAAACCAAGAAAATTAAGCATATTAGGACCAATAACATCATCAAACAATGAGGTAAAAGAAGATATATTTTATGTTTTTTTCTACCAAAATTAACATCGTATATCAATCAACAATAACAACCTTTTTAGAAGCGGTGGAGACAATACCACAAAGATACAATCCGTTGAACAAATTATCACCTATATATGTCCAACTCCCTTGAGAGGTATAGTCTATTGTAGCCTAGATGCATCTAACTTATTAGTCTTACCCATGAGGTTTTCTATATGAAATAAGTCATTTCCTCAACTATACATTATCCTAGGTAGTAGGTACTGCCCCTTCGCAATATTTAAAGGGAATTGATATTTTCACAAGTAAAATTTGATATTTCGACAAGCTCATACTTATGTGGGGTCCATTTACTATTCATGTGAGAGGGACTAGTGGAACTATCATTTTTTTCTTGTGGAAATATCAATTTTCTATTTAAAGGTACATAAGATACCTGCAAAAGTAACAAATATGATCACCCAAAAATAGTGAACTCGCGTGTTGAGCAAAGAAGGGTGATGGCGTGATGCGGAATATTTAAGGACAAGAAAGGAGCTGATTCTTTCTTAAATACTCCCTTTGTTCCACAGTAAACTACTTAAAAAGTATTACTAGGTGCATTATTTCAAAAATTAAAATAAATTCACATTACAAAATTAAATTTTATGCTTTCACAAATTACTAGGATCAAAGTCAAACGGTTATTATCCTAGCTTTGAATATGTAGGATTTTGGAAGGGGGAAAAAAAGGCTACAAAGTCGGCGGTCATCTACCTTACATATCAAGGGCGCAATTGGAACACAAGCAATTTTGTGTACCACAATATTTTGTCAAATAAAATGACAATTGGAAATAAATGAGAATAATTTAATTTAAATGCAACAGAGAGGCAATAAATTAACTCAACAACGCCTTTTATACTAGACAGGCTGAAAGTGAATCCATATGCATTCGTGAAAAACATAGAGAACCAACAGAAAGTTTTGTGTCCAATAAGATCATGTAGCAAGTGTCTTAAGAGTCTTAATAACCTTAACTGCAAGTGTTTCTGAGATCCATGTACAACTCCTATATTAATTGTTAATATAACCTTTAAAATAATTCTTTCATCTGGTCAAGCTCATGAAGGCATCCTTATTATTTCATTAGTCCTCAATATGCGTTGTTTTAATAATGCATGAAAAGTTGTTTGATGTGGATCACAAGTGAAGAGCAAAACAAAGAATTTTTATATTTATTATTTAGAAATTTTATTATATTTAATGCAAGAATAGTTGATGTAATTATTTATTTATTTATAGTTGAGATTTAGGATTTTAATAGTTAGTAAGGGTATCTTAGTCTTTTAGTAATTTTATTATTCCTTGTGGGCATGGAAATCGTACCTTGTTAGAGTTAGGGTTTTGTGTTGGCTGAGGAGGAGAGAAATCCACAAATATTACGGTATTGAATTGATGAATTGAAGAGGGGAGAAGATCAAGTAGGCAATTACCCTAATAACACGAGGCAAACCTCCTAGGATTCAAGAGTCTTCTAGAGTATCTAGGATCCAGAGAGCCTTAATGTGTGCTGAGGGTTGAGAGAGAATCTGTAAATCTCCAGTTTTTCCAAAAGTCCCCTCCTCAATGGAATGGAATGGAAGGAGTGAAAAGTGGTCACGTTCCAAAAATACCCTTAATTACCAGAGTAATGCCACATCATCTTGTCCTTCTAGCTGCCAATCAAATCCTTCAATCAATTCTCGAAATGAGTTGTCTACATAAGCCTTATGCCTTGGGGCTCATATTTTAAGGTTCTTGTTGCTCAACCCATGCTTTCATGCTCTTCCTTTTTTATCTGAGAATCTCGTCGTCGGAAAACCTCGAAAAAACTCAGCACGGGACACGGGAGGCCGCGTCCTAGGGGGCTGAACTCTGGGGTGGTCAAACCTAGGTTTATGCTTCTTTTGGTTCTTTTCGTTTGTTTCGACCTTTCTTGGTCGATTTTCATCATTTTCTCCTTATTCTTGGTCATGTGAGAAACTCTTCTTGTCATGGAGATTCTAAGGTTAACCATTTTTTGGAGTTTCATAAGGTCTTAGTTTTTTTCCTGTGGTTTGAGCTCATTGTTCCGCCATTACATCGATCAAAACCTGTCCGATATGCAAATCGAGCCTCGAAGCAGTGCGGGCCTTAGGGGGCCGAACCATAGGGTGCCTAGAAGGCATTTTGACTTTTTTGTTCGTTTTACTTGTTTTGTTTCGGTACTTCAAACCAAATCCAGTCAGAGAAGAGATTGTCCATCTTTGGCTTAAGGAGGGCCCACATTGGGGTGACTGAACCATAGGGTGGTCGAGCCCTAAGGGGCCAAAACCCTAGGGTTTTTCCTTTTTGCTCATTTAATGTTTCGTTTATTAATTGAGGTCTTGTTCATTTATTTTCGTCATTCATTTAATTGATTTAGGTCATATGTAAACCCTAACTTGTACTTGGGCTCACATTCCTCAAGTAATATTAAGGTTTTGAGTCTTTTTAAATAGTAATGAAATCCCCTCAAGATGATTAACTTATTGATATAGAAGTTGATTAATATCATTCCTATCGTAGATATATTTTATCGATCTTGGTGTTGATTCGTAGAGTTGATACACTTGAAGGACTTTAGTAATTTAACGTGGAGTTTAAATCTTAGTTTATTTTTTTAATGTTTTCCATTAATTTTTATCCTAAATTTGTCCAACATCATTTGTGGTATCAGAGCTTAAAGTTGTCCGTTAATTTTTATTAATGGAGATATTAGGTTTTCAAAAAAAAATTTAAATTGTTGTTATTGTTCAGTGCCAAAAACACTGTTCGTTTACCAAAGTTATTGTTCGTCGTTGGATTACTGTTCACCGCGTCTACTGTTCACCGAGGGAAAAAATCAAATTTGTCATGTTCCTGCAGTTAAAAAGAGAGAAAAAAACAGAGAGAGAGAGGAAGGTTATTGTTGTGATGTTGTTTTGCCACTGTTGTGCTGCTATTTTGTTGCTATTGTTTTATGTGCTACTGCTGTTTCTCTAACTGATGCTCTGTTTCTTAAGGGAGGTAACTCTAATTTAAGTCAAGTCTCTTGCTAAAAACTATTTAGCCCTTTTTTCTATTTTCTTTTTAATTAGGCTTAGCGCCTTGAGTTGGAAAAAAAATAAAAAATATCTTAGGAAATTTTATTTTATTTCGTTTAGCCCATTGTTCCAATGTCTCAAACTGCTAAAGAACTGATTATAGAATGATTATAGAAGTAAATGAGTATATTTTGTTTCTTGATAATGAAAGTGAGCGAATCCGCCATCTCATTTATATATGTAGTTATGGTGATTCGAAACCAAAACATGAAGAACTTAGATGAGATATGATTAATGCGCAAGACAAACTTTGGAAATTGGAACGTCGGTATCAAGATGACTAAAGAAAAGCATAAGCAAGAAAACGTCAACAAGCTTAAAAAGAACTTCGAAAGGCTACATATGAAATTATTTCTATATGTTTTTCTATAAATGATATCTCTTTTATAAAAGATGGCCTTATTGAATTGGTGGCACATATTCGAGTAGAGAAAGAGAAAGAAAAAGAGGTTCACAATTCATAGGCTACAGACACTGTGGCGCGTACATGAAAATTCTTGAAGTTCTAAAAGTTGAACGTGTGAACAACAAATTGAGAAAAACTTTGAAGTCGCTTTTGAGTTGTTCGTCACCGAAGAGAGGATGGTTCAAGAACTTGATCGAGTCCAAGTTAATAATGTTGAGTTCATTATTCCGGAAAATAACTTTTCAGCACTTTTGAACACAAAAACAATGCTCACATTAGTTCTTTTTCCAAAAAAATTTAAGCCTTATTGCGTGAAGATGTCATCAAAGGTGTTACACAATGTTTTGCATTGCAAAGGAGTTCAAGGATTATTCTATCATGTTATAAAACTCGAGGTCGAGTTTTCTCAAACAAAGAGAATGATGGGAATCACAGGTCAAGAGCAAAACAAAGAATTTTAATATTTATTACTTAAAGTTTTTATTATATTTAATGAAAGAGTAATCGTAGAGTTTAAATCTTAGTTTTTTTTTATTGTTTTTCATTAACTTTATCTTAAATCTGTCCTTGCATCATGTTCGGTAGTGGACGGCAGTGTAATAACGAAATTTCAGGTAAGAAAAAGAAATTCATAACCTGACAGAGCTTCATTGTCTATAGAACTGCTAAATTGTTATACAGTAGAACCTCTATAAATTAATACTCGATAAATTAATAATCTCTCTAAAATAATATTTATTCTTAGTCCCGACTTGGGCTAATGGGATAAATTAATAATTTCGATAAAATAATACTCCCTCCGTCCCATAGTTATAGGCTGATTTCTTTTGACACATAGTTTAAGAAAATCAGTTAAGTGACAATTTTTAACATAAATTTTTCACATACACCCCTTAATATGAAATTAATGAATAAGTTAATTACTCCTTACTTATCACATTGGAACTCTCAACTTCATTGATTGACGTGTACTAACCATTAAAATTCATAAACTTTAATCAAAGAGAATACAACAACATTAAATTTTGGCAGTAGTATGATATTGAGATGAGCTACCCATTTGGTGGTGATAAAAATAATGATATTGAATGTTGTTTCTTCAAAAAAGATCTTGGTTGAATATTTATTATAAGGGCATAAAAGTAAAACAATGAACCAACTAAATTTTATAAATAGTAAGTAGCCTATATATTGAGACATCTCAAAATGGAAAATCAGCCTATAACTATGGGACGGAGGGAGTAATTTTTAAAAAGACCCTTATATAAATATATGGTCCCATCAAAATCATAAATTAATAATTCTTGCGTATTTGATCTGTTATGGTAGATTTATGGACACCTTTTAGATGAGAAGTCATTGTTGAGTATAATTTGAAGAATTTTTGTTGATGTTTATAGTTCCCTTTATCATCATACATGTAATGTATTAAATTCTAGTACAATGAACTTATATATAAATTAATTAAACTTAATATGAATATAATATTTTTTTTTAAATAAAATGTGCATGTAATTTGAAAAGTGGATACAATGAACATTATTTAATTATTAAAAATAATTAATATCACTTGCAATGAATTCTATTATTACATTAATTTAATAAGTATGATACATTGCATCAAAAAAAGTATGATATAAACATCAATAAAATACAACAATTTTAATGTAATTAAATTTATGTTCACCGAATAAAAAAATACTCTTCAAATTAAATTTATGTTCACAATTTTAAACGAAAAATTGAAACTTAGATCATTTTCTGATCAACTACCTAATCCAATTGCCAGGCCGAGTACCATGAATTTCAGTTACCAAGTTTAAAAGTTGGAAAATTTCAAACACGCCTTAGCGAGCTCCACATCATAATAACAGTTTCCTAAATACTGCTCGCCATGAAAAAACCTAACTAACTTTCCACTTACAAGTCTAATTTCCAAATGTATATCCCAAAAACAGATTGAAAAAGTGCGTTAATCCGTACAAGTACAAATTCATAGGAGTTTGAATGCACCTCTCAGTAACGAAGTTACCTGAACTTCTTCAATGGCGGAACGGAGTTCAGGAGTATCTTTGACTGCCTTAAGATGATTAACGGCTCCCCAAACCACCACCAACCGATCTATAATCTTCTCTAACGGCTCCACCAGCTTCGGCCACGACGGTTCCACAATAGTCTCCAATTCAGCCAATTCTACCTCCTGGAAAACCCCTCATAAACAAAAAATATGTAGACATATTAAATATATGTTTTATTATATTTATATACATAGATATATGTTAATTGATAATCAAATCCACATACGAGTTTGTTTAGCAATGCACGAATACCGGGACGGACGTGATCGGGTTGGACGCAATCGAAGGGCGGAAAATTGAAGTCCTTCAAGAGAGGATTATCGTCGTGGATTGCAGACATTCCCGGAGAGTCGGACACGACGGAGGATGATGCGGAACGGACTAGTGTAATTGGACAACGGCGAGAGGTTGACTTGGAGAGGCAGATCGAGAAATAAGAAGACCAGAGGGGACACGGTCGGGATTTTGCGAGATATTTGGGGAAATTAGCGGAGGGGCGTTTTAAGTAGCAGAGGGGCAAGGAGCGGGATATTGCGGGAATTCGTGTTGCCATCGCGGCGACCACAAATACAATGGTGCTGCTTATAGCAAGTATGGCTCGAAGTAAAGGTCGGTTTGGCAAGCGTAGAGGTGTACTAGTACTCCTCATGTTTGGATATGGGTCTAAGTTTTGAACACTATTGGATGTGTTTCGATTCTGATTGTGATACATGTGATGTGGTCCACGGGACGTTTCTTACATTATTACCAAGATCGAAGAGTGTAATTGTGTTTAAATAATAATTATTTCATCTGTTTTACAATTACAAGAGACCGAGAGTACCAACTTAGACAAGATTAGTTGGTAGATAGAGACTTTAATTAAGGGTGTAAACCGAGCTAAGTAGGTACTCGACTCAAGATCGGTTCGAAAATATGATCCAAAACTCGAATTCGAAGTTGATTCGAGTCGAATCTGATCCATACTTGTTTTTTGTTTAATAATACACGAGTCGAATTCGAAAGATATCAAATTGTTATTATTATATTATTAGATTTAATATTTTATTTTTCTCGAACCATACTTCGATACATGTTCGATGGATCATCTTCTAATATGGTTTGATGATACTAATGTTTTAAATATGTGATATTTGTATCAATCTTTATAATTTATAAAGTGTAATATTAAATTGTTTAAACTTGTACTTGAATAAATTAATGAATTGATTGTTATTTTGTATTACTTTTTTTGTAATTTCTTTACATAAATAAAAGTAAAAAACTTTCATATATAAACACTAGTTCAATAATCAATTTAGTATGTAGTGGTTCAATTATTAAGTGAAATGATTCATATTCAAAACTCGATTTGAAGGTTTATGAAGAATTTCGTTTTGTAAATAAATCCAGATCTTACGGTTAAAGTAGAGTGAGTCCGAAGTAATGATATGAAATCAATTTAATACAAAATTAAAAATTCTTTATCGAATTCGAATTTAATTTTTTTGAGTCGAGCCTTACATGCTATACACATTTTGAATTTTTATAATGAATAAAATTTTCACGGCTCTTTATCCCGGGTTCGTCAAAAAAATATTAAAAATTAGGGCACATCAATGCATTCACTTGTCAAACTCACGTCTCTTGCTAAACTCGACTTCATATAGCAATTTATCTTTGCAAAGAGAAAATATGGTATGGGGATATTGTTAAACTTCATAATACATCATTTTTCAAATCCATTGTTTCATATCAAACAAGCTCATTTACCCATGTGAAGCATGTGTTTATTATAAAATTATTATAATTTTAATATTTTTATTATAATTTTACAGAGATTATGTTGAATAGTTATTTTCTAACTTGGTTGAATCATATAGTTGAAAATTGTATCTATTAGATTTATACTAGCCTCTTATTTATACGACAATTTTACATGTATTATTTTAATTAATAATTATTTTACATATATCGGATATAGCAATTAATAATTATTTTAAAACTTAATAATAGACTCCGTAGTTGATTATTGCATTAAATTTAAACTTAGATATTAATAATAGAAATAGATCAATATTAGGTGAATGACAAAATTAGCTATTTCTAAAACTCTATAATATACTAAAATATTTTTTTTTAAAAAAAATCTTTAATTATAATTTTTATACAAGATTACAGTGTGTTTTGTTAATGGAGGGTTAATTTTATTGTCCATACTTTGAAACTCCAATTTAGAAATGAAGCAATAATACATGGAGATGGAGTAAAGTCTATTGCATCTTGCATAGATCCTTTTGCCATGCCTTAGTAGGGCGGGGTATAGGGAGGGTGGCTATGCTTATTTATTACGTACCTCCAAGCTCCCTACAACTTCATCCATGCAATGCAAGGACGTTGGATAGAAAAGGGTAGGAGAGCACTATATACACATGTGTTTTTGATATTTTCATTTTTTTTTTGATGAAAGTATGCTCACGTGAGAGAGGATCATGTGTAAATATCAAAAATACATCTGAAAATATCATTTCCCAAAAGGTATCATCAACCATATCAATAACAAAACATAAATTAGCAGTTTGAAAATATTGCTGTGCAGAGGCTCCAAGCTATATGCATATACACTGGTCAAATTGTGCAGCATTATGATGGACTACACAGACGAAAAAGTTCTCAGTCACAATCACAGTATTGACGTATGTACTGCCATTTAGATAACTTAAGTCACCCATTCAGCTCCATCAAGTAGTAAAATCTTGCTTTGTGGTGGTGCCTATTCCAAACAACCAAATGGTATAGAGGCTCAGAACATGCATGGGTTTACCACATGCGTTAGTATAAGCATTCTGAGTAAAATATATTCACATGCATTTTTTAGTCGGTCTGATAAATGCTGAACTCCGGTGACTATACATATCATAATAAAATAAGGTTAACCTTACACGGAATATTATGATGATAAAGAAGGCTTACCTGGCTGACTATATTTCCATGCTTAGCTTTTGTACTTCATGGTTTCTTTCTCAAACCCAATTGTTGGGAATTGTTTTGCATACTCCTCCACCTCATGGCGGAGTTTTGCAATCTCAGATTGGATGGGAGCACTGGACTGCATTGCAGCCAAAAAGTCTTTCAACTTTGGTCCTGGATCAAGAAAACAGTGTCATGCCATAAAACCTGATGAATATATTAACTAAAGTGTGGTTAATCTGAATCAAGCCCGAATGGGTAGCTTCTTATCTTGCCATATTACACAATAGGGTGTATTGAGTTTTATTAAAAATATGACACCAAAAGATATGTATAATACGAGTGGTAGGAGACATGCACATTGCATATATTAAAATACATGGGAATAGAGATGTAAAAATGTTAGGAACCTTTAGTTTCAGACTTTATCTTCAGAGCCAAATTTACAGCACTGTCAAAGAAGTCAGCAACTTTAGCAAAATCCTCTTCGACAAATCCCCTAGAAGTGAGAGCAGGGGTTCCTAAAGCACAAGAGTTTGTTCAAATAGTTAAGGAAGGATTTCACAATTGGAGCCTGATTAAAGAAAGAGTCTCTACCCATTCGGATGCCACCAGGAACCATGGCAGACACATCTCCAGGAACAGTGTTTTTGTTGGCTGCAATGTGAACAGATTCCAACACCTTTTCAACCCTGGAACCATCAATACCCTAAGAAATATCTAAATAAGATTTGGTGCATAGCTCTTTCCGTGATAACTGAAATAAATACACATTAACTACAAGGAACTATATCACTTTGTTAAATGCATCTTTTCTTTTATGAGTTTTAATCAATTTTGGGTTTAATTTAAATCCATTAATTGATTGAATTTAAATAAAATTACAAGTGCATTTGATAGTATATAATAAGGACATTTAGAGAGAACAATATGTGATTCAAGTAGGAATTATATATTGTATTTTAATTGTATCCAAAGTAGGGTATATGAAAATGTGCATTGTTGTTTGTAAAAAACTATTTCTTTCAAGTCCCACGTTGGTAAGGAGTTAAACTATTTAATGCTTTATAAGCATAAGGAGAATAGTTTAATTTATTTTTGTAAACCAGTATTGATTAAAGTTATGTTACAGAATTATTTCTGTAAACCATCTACATCTCTTATACTCAGATATATAATCATCATCCTTTACAAAGAAGTATATGAGTTGCTATCACTGTGAATCCCCGGGTCCCTTGACCGGGTGCGGGTTCGCGTATGCACATGAATATGAACTATTTTGTATTGATTAAAGTTCTGTTACATAATTATTTCTGTAAACCAGTATTGATTAAAGTTATGTTACAAAATTATTTCTGTAAACCATCTACATTATACTCAGATATATAATCATCATCCTTTACAAGGAAGTATATGAGTTGCTATCACTGTGAATATATAGGCTTGACACAATCCCGGAGGTATATTGCCAGTAGCTTTTAGCAAACCATTTTGGTAAGGGGCAATAAGCACCTTAAGGACAGGGACTACCTGTGTCAATTCCTTGTTCCAATTGCTCTGTGTTCATTTTAATTTTTCACACTTTTATCTGACATGAACACTGGACAATGTTTCAAACATTTAAAGGGGACCAGCAGCAAAACAATTTTGTCAGATCCAGGAGAACTGACCACAAAGGACTACTAATCAGTGTTGTTCAATTTCTGTAAAATGATTATGAAGCACAAATATTTCTAAAACAAATATTTCTAAATAGACAGAAACATAAATACAGTAAAAGAAATTCTCTCCTTTACCTTGCTTTTCAGATTCACTAGAACCAAGTGATTCTCAGTTCCACCAGAAACAAGTTCATAGCCCTTCTTAACCAAAGTCTGTAATATAGGATGATTTTACCACTTTATTATATTGGAAGATGTTGCCAAAAATGTAAACTGAATCAGTAGAATCATGAAGATTAAGTTTGCAAGAAGAAATAATTTATGTATTAGATCTTGCTCCAGCTACAGGTTCGAAGAACAAAACATCAATTAGATTATGCTCCGACTACAAGTGCAGAGATGTCACTGAGTCATACCTCTGCAAACTTTGAGCAATTACTGAGGACTTGCTCTTGGTAGGCTTTGTATTCGGCAGTTGTCGCCTGCATTCATACAAGAGTGAGAGAACACGAAACACTGAATTCACCGATCATTGCCACAGTCCCACATAAATGAACTAAATTTTACCAAAGTAAAGGGGGACGCTTCCCTTGGTGATTGCAATTTTCACATAAAAAGAGTTTCATAACCTAGAAGATATGAACCTACATATGCCAGCAGAATTTTTTTAGTGGTCAGTAAAAAAGAATTTCTTCTTCCTTAGAATTCCCTTTCAACAAAACTCACTTCTACTGCCCAGTATTAGTGCACAAAACCAGTTACAGTATCTGATGTAACCATCCTGTTTACGAAAACCAAAACTGTTTCATTATTCTTAAAGACTTGAAGGAAGAGTTTCCTGGCTAGAAGATGCTATACTGCTACAAGAAATTCAGACTATTGAACCAAAGGAATCACTCCATTTTCCACAGAAAAATGCATCAAAAGGTCAAATACTCGATCCCCCTTTGAATAAATTTCTAAAAATTTCAACTTGTCAGCATCAAACCTGTTTCAATGCAACGGCTAAGCCAGTGATTGTGTGGTTGTGGGGGCCACCTTGAAGTCCAGGAAAGACAGCCATATTGATTTTGTCTTCATAATCATACAACACCTTTAAGAATAAACAAAAATTTAGTGTTTATATTTCTTCGAACAACTATTTTCAATTTTAGCTAGTCTAGCCACAGAACATACAAGGCCTCATAATAGCACAACTAAACAATCAAAAGAGCTGGAAGAGGAAAGGTGGATGGCTATTAGAGATTTCGTATTAAAAAAAAAAACTAACCTCCTTGCCTTGTTTGTTAACCTCTTTCACCCCTTTCCTGAAGAAGATCATGGCACCACGCGGCCCACGAAGTGATTTGTGTGTTGTGGTGGTTACAACATCTGCGTAATCAAAAGGAGATGGGATGACCCCAGCTGCAACCAACCCACTGATGTGTGCCATATCTGCCAAGAGAATTGATTTCTGCTTGTCGCAAACCTGTCAAATACATAAATTTAGTGAACTTGAAGCTTCTCGTCTCTCGGATCAGATTGTGTGCTCCCATATTATATCAAAATACAGAAATAAGGTGGCTTATATCGAAAAGAACGCACCTTGCGAATACGAGCATAATCATAAAGTCTTGCATAAGCACTAGCACCAGCAACTATTAATTTTGGTCTGAAGAGTGTTGCACTTTTCTCCAACTGCAAATTTAAAGATTTTAAGTCACAGCCCTTCTATAGCTTAATAGTATACAAGTATAGTAACAAGATTAAAAAAAGAATAATAAGCTAGGTCCCATGCATTCGCACTCTTATGACGAACTGAATTGGGCTTCCTAACTGCACAGATAATTGCCTAGGTAACAAGAAGAAAACAACTTAAGGCCTCAAAACCCAGCTATCTGATGGTGAAAACAATATTTCCACAACTTTAGTAAATTTGTGTAGGTCATTGATGAATTGGAAGGAATCCAAGAATATGAAGGAAAATTATACTTTATGTGATTCTTTTAATTCCAGATTATAACACAGAAAAAAGCTTTCTATTGGAGCATATAATCAAAAAGGTTGTACATTTCTCCTATAGTCTCATGTAGCAGTCAGCCATCACCATACATCTCCTCTTGAAAAATCTAGTTGTTCAATTAAGCTTGGTTATCGCATCTCCTAAATTCAATTATCTTAGAAACTAGGATATATGAAACAGTAGAATTGGCTTTGTGTGATGATGGTAAATGATGACTCAAAAGTCAATCGGCAAAACAAAAAGAACCATAGCATAATACAAGTGCTCAAACAAAAGGAATAAACATACAATAAAGAAGATGGAAAGCTACCTGGTCGTAATCAATATAGCCAGTGCTCTCATTCAATCTGTAGGGCATAGTCTCAAAAAATATAGAAACTGCTGATATCTTTTTTGTGTCCGTCTGTTAAAAATTGAAGAAATTATGAGTCAAATTATACCACTATACCTTATTAGAGTAAGATGATATTCTAAATGAGGAGAGCTTTGTAAGATCATCAATTCACTACACCTTAAACAGTAGTAGTCGATTTCATGGTTACTAAACCAATTGTCATGGTTTCAGAAATGTACCTAAAGGCCTGCTACAATTCTGACTTGTATGGCTTTTATTTTTTATATTATTTCAGTAAAACAACACGATGCAGATATTAATATGTATTTCAAAACTTGGAGTTCAGCAAAATATTTATCTTCCCAATCTTCCAAGAGAAATGCCTTTTTACTATCAAGTGATTTGGAGACTTATTGTTTTTAAACTTATACTACTTTTTCACCGCATAAAGCACACCTGTCCTAACACGAATTTTAAACCGTCAAAATGCTAAAAACAGGAGTAAATAAGATAAATACATTTTACAAACAAACTTTTGATACTTTTCAAGCATGAAACTAGTGGAGCAGACACTGAAAGATACCAATGGATGAATAAAGTCTTGTACATACTTTTATCTTAATTTATAACATACTCATTATAATTCAGAAGAAGAATAACATGAGATATTTAGCAGATAAAACCTAATAGAAGCTGGGAGCACCTGATAACCGTGTGAAAGATGGCCACCATGAGGGAGATCGAGTGCCATTATTCTGTCATGAGGTTTTAATAATGCTGTATATACTTGAAAATTAGATGGAGACCCCGAAAGAGGCTGCACGTTCACTGCATCATAAATGTGATAACAACTACGGGGTCAAAACATCTCTGACAGTCAAAACCAGAACTTCCATGTACATTTTTCAGCATAAAACTTAATACTCCCCTGTTACAAAATATAAGAGCAAAACAAATGCAAAAGAAAATGCTCCAATATTTTGAGAAGGATGGAGTATTTATTTCTTTCCGTAGTAAATCAGATGCAATACCTCCCCATTTTGCAGGATCCAACCGAAATGCTTCCAAAGCACGCTTCTGACACAAGGATTCTGCCATGTCAATGTACCTTGAAAGCATAAATTATCTTGATTTCAGAACAAAAAACAACCAGAATAGGCAGTATGGATAAACCATATGTATATGCTAATGCTAACCCAATAATAAAGGCCAATAATTATTTATGTATGTTGAAATGTCTGTAAATTAGAGGAGCAAGAGAAGTAGAATCTGCATACTCATTTCCTCCATAGTATCTAGCACCAGGATATCCCTCACTGTATTTGTTAGTCATAACAGATCCAACTGCTTGCATCACAGAAACGGAAGTGAAATTCTCTGACGGTATGAGTTCCAGCCCCTTTAACACAAAATTTAAGTTTCAGTAGGACTAAGACATTCATGGTCAAACTAAGAGTACAAGGTTTTAATGCATTCTGATCATTTTAGACAGAATTGTATTGGTGGGTAAACTAATATTTGAGTCATAAGCCCGTAAATTTTCTCTGATAGGCACCTGAGACTTGAGAATGATGGGAAAAAAATGTGTACCTCACCACCAATCTAGTGTCTCTTCTAGTTCTATCTATAATAAGAGTTACTACACAACTTTTTGTATTCAATAACCAAAAAGAACTTGATAAAATAAGAATCTTTTAGTAACTTTTTTCTCTTAAATTTCTGAGTTTATCTGAGGGTAATTAATCTCAGAGAAACAGTACCTTCCATTGTCTTGCTTTTTCAAGTTCAATAATGTCAGCTATCTCAGGATCAACGACCTCGATTGGAGCATTCAACTGCTTTGGCCACTGTAATTAATTTACAATTCCACGTTAAGAATTGGTGAAAAACAGAATGAACTCAAGCTTGAATTCGAAAAGGATTAAATAGTAAATAAAGAGAGAGGATGATAAGTTATTATTACCGTGACACCAGATTTTTCTTTCTCATACACAGCTTCGCTCGGCAAAGATGACTACCATATACAAACAACATCACTCATTCATTCATTCAGTAGAATGAAAATAGGGAGAGATTGAAGAATTGCTCTAGTGAAAATAGTTTTGAGAAAAAATTAAAATTACCATGTAATAAAGAGAACCACCATTGAAGAGACTTCGAACTGGTTTGTCTACTACCGAAGAGGAAAGCCTACGAAGCGCCATTGCCATGGCTGCCATCTCTCATCAAGTTGTTTCTCTCTAAACTCGCTTTTTTGGTTTGGAATATGTTATTGTGTTCGGATTATGGCTGAGATTTTGGCGGTTGAAGAAAATTGAGTAATATTTCTGGTGCATGTGGATTTGAAACTTTGATATTTTTATGCCTATTATATATATACTTGTTCCATTGGATTATCCAATTCGGAGTTTGACCCAGGACCAACGGCTACCATTGCGTTGCGTGGGGTGGGGTGGGGTATCAAATTTACTTCTTAAATCTTTTACTAAGTTTGGATGGGAATAATGAATGCATGAATAAAATAACTCATTCATGTGAAATGAAAATTTTGTGTTAAATTACTTTTGAAATTGATTGAACTATTCTTATTTTTTAAAAATTTATGAATTTTATTTTTGGGAAGAGAGAATATAGAATAATTCATTCAAACTAATCATTTCCATTCCGTTCTTTCAATCCAAATGTAACATTAGACTGTCTGTTGATTAATTCTTTTTCCTCAACTTTTGTAAAGAAATACTACGACTATAGTATTGGGCTATCTTCTTATTCATTATCTCATGGCTGCATAAGAGAGAAGGAGAGATGCACTACACCAAAGAAGCCCTATCCAAAACTACACCATTCTTAGCCACACAGAGCCTCTTCTGATGGGATTATGAGACAAATGTTGCCACCTATTCCTTAGGTTTGTTTTCTCTACCAACATATTTGTCAGTTGTCACTGTCTTTGGGTAAATTGACAATCGTATATGGCCACATAAACTAGCCCATTCCCAAACCAACCCCTTCAAAGCCAAAATCTTTCATTCTATTTAAAGCTTAAACCAAACAAACAATAAAAACTAGGTACTCTTTACTAAGTTTAATTCGTATACTATTTGGTCCATTCGGCGAAAATGTTTCACTGTCCAGGCACAATGATCTTTTATTTACAATACATATATATAGAATACAAATTTTAATATTCATTAAAAAATTTAAAAGGCCAACAAAAATATTATGACTTGATTAAATAGAATTAAATGAAAATTAATGTATTTAAATATCATTTTGAAGGATAAATTATTCTAATTTTTATGTCATGTGTGGGGTGAAATAAAATATATTATAATTAATGGAATAGATATATGTAATAATTTTGTCATCATCTTACCCCAATGATAATGCTATGTATATCCTTCCTGTGATGTCTCCCGTCGTGTTCCGAACCTGCAATCCATGTTCGCGTGGTGGTGGTCAACTTTGGCGTAAATGTTAGTGTTTGGGTATAATAATAAAGTAGTATCATTGTAGTTGTGTATATAAAAATGAGCGTCTAACTGATGTCGACGACTTCCATCTTATGAGTGGTTTGGCGCCGTAAATTGTCATTGGACCATTGCACTGCTATTTCAACGGTCGATCGTAGGATTGAACTAAATAGGTTATTCAACTATAAGTGAAAACTAAATAACCAAACACCCAATCAATCACCAACACTAATAACTAAACGTACATTTCTGTAAATAGGTTATTCAACCGGTGTGTTACTATAACTTAAACCCTTAAATATTGCATGGATGAGATGCACATTTTTATTCTTGGGATTCAAACACAGCCATAGGTAATGTAATTGGCCATAATTTGATGGAAGAGAAAGGGAGGACAAATTGAATGAGAGCACCAGAAAAGGGGGATGAAATGGAATGGGTCACCGAATGGTTTTTATGTGCGAGCTTTCCTGTTTTCATTTGATATGCGATAGCCCAGCCGATATTCAAGTTTTACTTGCATTCATTTCGAAATAAAAAATTAATGTACGGTTGTTAGGTGAAATTATTTTTTGGCTAAAAATTTAAGGGTGTTTTTCTCTACATTCCACTCATTCTAAAACATAAAATCAATTAATTTTCTAAATGTTAATTTAATAAAATTTAAAATTAAAATTAACATTGAATCATTTAAAATTTTCAAAATAATAAATATTATATTTTTAAATACAGTCCAGATAATTTATAGTATTTATAATTTTATTGAATAAGATTAAATATATTTGAAAAGTCAGTATATTTAAAAACAGAGAAAGAATATTGAAATTATCAAGATCTGTGTCTTCTTAAAAAAATTGGTACGCGGAACAATGACATTATCCTTGTGGTACAAAAGTAAATATTGAAGTTTTGATTATTTTCAAAAAATAATAAAATTTTGAAATAGCTTGTTTGGCTTTCCCTTCAATAATCCTCCTAAAATTAAACTTGTCCTTACTGAAAATTTAAACACAAGTACTACACGCATTACAGTGCAACTCAAATAGTGGCTGAAGATTGCCATTCTCCAATCCGAAACCCTGCTTGCTGTAAGTCAGTACTTAATTGCAGGTTTAATTATCCAATGCCTATTTTACCTATTTTATTTTTGTTTGTACCTAAAGATTATATTGAGAGAGATTGTGCTAAGAGATTTGTAGAATTATATGTATCTCCGCAAATATTTGATCAAATTGAATTGTGACAGTGTTTGTGATAAGATAGAATAAATTAAAATGAGAATCTTTTTAATTTCTTCCTATTTTATGTATGCACATAATTCGCAATTATAATTATAATATATATATATATATATAAAGCGAATGTAATTTTCAATCTTTCGTTTAATGAAAGCCTGAGGACGATTGATTCATTCTAACTTAATCTAAAAGTTCTCATATTTCTTCCTCATTCCAAATTAAATTCACTCATACACCTTACTCTTTCTTATGTTCACACACAAAATCATTCTATCTCATCTCTTCTTCACACACACACACAAACATATAATAATAGTACTAAAAATAAATATTATTATTATAATAATAATAGTACTAATAATAATTATAATAGTACTAATAATAATAATAATAATAATAATAATAATCTATATAATAAAGATTCGAAATCATTCTAATTGATTTGGTAGGAAAAGCACAAAGAAATGGTTCGGATTCATTCTAATTTTAATTCAAAATAATAATTATTATAATATAATAATTATTATAATAATATTAATATTATAATAGTAATAATAGTAATAATAATTATAATATAATAAAATTAATATTAATAATAATAATTATAATAATAATAATAATAATAATAATAATAATAATAATAATAATAACAACAACAACAACAACAATAATAATAATAATAATAATAATAATAATAATAATAATAATAATAATAACAACAACAACAACAATAATAATAACAATAATAATAATTATTGTGGTGGTATAGTGAATTATGATAATTGTTATTGATAATTGTAAGTTTTGTAGACAAGTTTAAATTTTTCCGGATATCTATTTTTAAAGGAAAATTAATTATTGTGGTAGTGTGGTAAATTATGATAATTATTATATCCTGTTGTAAGTTATTTTAAGTTGCAAAAGAGTCTTTAGGTAATAAAATATTTTTGAATTTAATCTAATTTTTTTTGTATTATTTGCGCTTCGAGCGTGGGCAATTACTAGTATATATATATATATATATATATATATATATATATATATATATATACGTTACATTACTCTTTTCACATTATATAAAATATATACTCCACTTATTGATAATCATATTGTGGCGCCCCAAAATTAGGTATATACATCACCCATCTTGGGTGCGCCACTTACATAGTACGTAATTTAAATACTGACTTACTAACATAATCGTAAGTATAATATACGACATAAACTGTGAGTTTAAATACAAATATCGCTCTACTAGATATTATACAAACTCAAAAGGAGTCCTCATTACAATTATTATCACACTATTTCACGTAATAGTGAGGACTACTAATGCTATCTTCGAGACCATCACTGCTTCCCAGACTTCGTCCCAAATATATTCTCATTTCACCAGAAGAGAAAAGAAAGAAAGGGTGAGCTCAACTAGCCCAAGAAGAAATATTATGACTAAGATAATGCCAATAAATTATCAAAAGTCTTCAACAATGTTAAACCGATAAAATACAATAGAAAACCGGTTTAATCTGCGATGAATATCTGCAATCCATTAAAAGAGTCAAGTAGAAAATAAAGTCTACTATCTTTTAGGTTTTAAAATGTTTTCATCATCAAGTATAGCCGAGACTCAAACTTTAATAAATATTCCACATCATCGAATCACCCCACACTACTACCTAAGGATATTCTTTAAGATCACGACCACAATTATTCATGCATCTACGCCAAGAATATTTGTGTATTCATTAATGGTCATGATCATGCCAACAATCATCCATCAATGCACTACTACTAATCGAGGATTTTTACCACATCATTTGTAACATTACGGTACCATGATTACACCGAATAGTCTCGGTCATAATCATACCAAGTCCATCTATGCACTACTTCTGCCATGTATGACTTTAAAAAATATAAACATGAGGATGATGACAATGATATAAGAATTCAATAAAATAAGTTCAAGAATTATTTTATCCGGGAATTATTAACATCCAAATTATCAATATGATCTTGTTTTTGTAGAGTAAAATTCAAGAATGATCGGAAGAATATTTCCATGAAAAGATATCTTTGGATGAAACGCAAATATCAAGGATATTCTACTAATTTCATGGAGTATAAAGTCAAAGTTTTAACCAACCGGGTATAATAAAGAATGGAATAACAAAAGAAATCACCATACGCGATAGATGTAATCGCATGCATGAAAGTTATTCCAACAAAATAATAAATAACGGAACCAGTCGGTGAAATTCACATTCGGCAGGATGTTCCAACAGAATAATAAAGATGGAACCGAGATCCGGTGTAAAACACACGATAGGATATTCCAACAGAATAATAAAGATTTTAACCAGTCCGGTGTAAAACACACGTGAGCATGGATGTTCCAACGAGAATAATAAAGATTTTAACCAGTCCGGTGTAAAACCACACAGTGATGTTCTAATGAATAATAAAGAGGCGGAACCAGTCCGTAAAAACACACGAGCATGGATGTTCCAATGAGATAATAGAAGAATGTCACCAAGTATAGGTAAAATCACAGAGCATCTGAGTTATTCCAATGTAGAATAATAAGCGATGGAATAACAACAGTTCTCTTCATGAATAAGAAAGAATAACACCCTTACTTTTGGTAGAGATTGAATCTTTATGAAGAAGTAAAGAATAAAATACTCTTCTTCTTTCTCTCTTATTCTCTCTATACTTTCTCTCTCTATAGCTTTGAATGAATTAAGTGAAAATAATGAAGCCCTAGGCCTCTATTTATAGAAGATTTCTAGCTTAAGACTCTTGCCGTGTGTGAAAAGGCAAGTGGCTTGACGAATCGGTTTGACGCTTTGAATGTGAAACGACAAGTGGTTCGACGCTTTGTAATGTGAAATGACAAGTGGTTCGATGTCCGGTAAAGGTAATTACTATTAACGAAGGTAAATACTATCGACGAAGGTAAATACTATTCACAAGGGTAATTACTTATCGACGAAGGTAATTACTATCGACGAAGGTAAATACTATTCACAAGGGTAATTACTATCGACGAAGGTAATTACTATCGACGAAGGTAAATCGCTCACAAGGGTAATTACTATTGACGAAGGTAATTACTTATTGATGAAGAGACTTCTTAGATGATGACATATGAGCCCCCATATAAAATAATCAAACTTACCACAAATCATTTTTTTCATCAACACATATTTAATCTTTCAACAATTATTAATCATTTATAACTTGTCGCCTCAATTATTGATTTAATACTATAACATATTATCTGAGATGATCTTGTGACAATAATTGAATCAATAATATAAGAGATATGATGCAAAGAATTATTTGTAGTAATAATTGAGCATAAATTGAAAGTGACTTCTCACGTAAGCATCAATAATCAATACTGCTAATGTCTACTTATGCAACTACACGTACATCGCATACTTTTACCACCGGGTAGTTCAATGGTTTTAACAGTAACACCTCCGTAGTTATTTTTATAAAATATTTTTGTCGTTTTTCTCAATCCGATAATAATTACATTTGTGGGGTCCACCAATGATTGAGCCATTGTACGAATATTCCCTAACAAAGAATATTCCCCACCAAACGAATATTTTATAACAACTTGCATACTTTTGCAAAATTATAAATATTACCCACAACTATAACATTATATCAAATTTATTCCATAATATTCAAAAATAATATTTATAGAAAATTCATCTTTATTTATAAAAGTCAGTCTTACAACCTCCCTTCTTATGAAATTTCGCCCTCGAAATTAGAATACGATACTGGTATGTTGAAGAGGTAAGGATACCTTGATTTCATTTCGATTCTAACTCCCAAGTCATTTCCTCAACATCGTGGTTCCTCCACAAAACTTTGACTTGAGGTATAACCTTGGGCGTAGAATATGTTCCTTCTTATCCAAGATTTGAACAGAACCTCTTCATACGTCAAATCTTCCGCTATTTCGTCCGGTTCTAACTCAATAATGTGGTTCGGGTCTTTCTCATTTACGTAACATGGATATGTGAAAACGTTATGAACACGAGACATATTTAGCGGTAAAGCGAGTCTATAGCCACGCCCCTACTCGATCGAGGATTAAAATGGACCGATGAATCGAGGATTAAGTTTCCTCTCTTTCTAAATCTTGTAACTCCTTTCCATGGAGCAACTTTTAACAACACATAATCTCCTATATCGAATTCCACGTCCTTTCGATGAAGATCAAAGATAACTCTTTTGTCGATTTTGTGAGATTTTTTATACGTTGTCGGATCGTTTGAATCTTTTCCGTAGTCATACGTATCAACTCACGGTCCCAACAACGTTGCTTCACCCACCTCATCCCAAAGATACCGAGAATCGACACTTTCTTCCATACAACGCTCGAATGGAGCCATGCCAATACTTGCTTGATAATCTTGTTGTTGTAGGAAAACTCCACCAATGGTAAGAACTTGTCCCAACTCCCTTGAAATCAAGGACACAGAGTCTTAATAGATCTTCAAGAGTTTGAATAGTCCTCTCCGATCGTCCGTCCGTCTGAGGATGATATCTTAGAAGCTAAATCGTAAGTCTGTGCCCATAGCTTTTTGCAAACTAACCCAAAATCGTAAGTGAATCTTGGGTCTCGATCGAAAACTATGGATACTGGCGTACCATGCGCCTTTTACAATCTCGTTTATGTCACATACTGACCAAGACGTTCAAGTGTATAAGTTTCTCAGATTCAGGTAAGAAATGAGAAGACTTGGTCAATCTATCAACAATGACCCAAATCGCATCAACGCCTTGAGAAACCTTAGGAAGACCAGAACGAAATCCATGGTAATGTGCTCCCACTTCCATTCGGAATTTCAAGTGGTTGCAATGGACCTTTTGGTACTTGATGCTCCGCTTTAACTCGTTGACAAGTTAGACACCTTGAGATAAACAAATACTATCTCTCTCTTCATATTGCTCCACCAAAATGTATAGCCGAATATCATGATACATTTTGTACTCCCGAGATGGATTGCAAATGGTGTGTTGTGCGCCCATCATGATATTATACTTTAAATCGTGGTCGTTAGAACACAAAGTCCGGAGTTGACTCAAGTATTCCTTCTTCATCGATTCTTGCTTCCGCATAGCACCTTCTTGCACTTTTTTCCTCATACGCATCACCTCAGTCCAGTGGCTTCGAGCAACTTTAACTTTATCGATTAAAGTCGGTTCTACTCGTATACTCGCTTATCATCACATGTGTCCTCGAGTCTTTAACTCTATCTCCATCCTTTGCAAGTCACACAAAATGGTCCTTTCAGCGTTGACAATATCGCACTCAGTGCTTGCGTATGATTTTCTACTCAACGCGTCGCCATTCTACCACGCTCGCTTTTCAGGATGGTATTGGATGGTATGATCATAATCTTTCAATGCCTTCAAGCCAACGTCGTTGTCGCATGTTGAGTTCCTTTTGAGTGAAGAAATATTTGAGGCTTTTATGATCCGTAAAGATCTCCACTTTCTCCCCATACAAGTAATGCCTCCAAATTTTAAGTCAAGAAGATAACGGTTTGACTCTAGATCACGAGTAGAATAATTCTTCTCATATTCTTTGAGTTATTCGTGAGGCATAGGCTATAACTTTTCCATATTGCATAAAGAAAACATCCCAACCCTTTGCGAAGCATCACTTGTAGATGACAAATCCCTCCGAGCCGATGGTATTGTCGAACAGTCTTTGAAATAAGTCTCCTCTTGAGTTCTTGAAAACTCTTCTCATATTCTTCGCTCCAACCGAACTTTGTATCTTTCCAGTCACCGAATTGAGTCGATGGAATAGCGATTCGAGAAAATCCTTCCACGAATCTCCGATAATAACCAATTAAACCGAGAAAGCTACGTTTCTTGGTCATTGATTTAGGTTGTTCCCGACTTTGAATAGCTTCAATCTTTCTTTGGGTCAATGATATTCCATGACTTGATACCACGTGCCCAAGGAATGCTACTTTCTTGCCGAACTCGCATTTCTTCAACTGGCATAAAGCTTATATTCACGAAGCTTTTGGAGTGTCGACCTCAAGTGTTGCTTTCATGATCTTCACGGCTTTTGGAATAAATAAGGATGTCATCAATAAAGACGACCACAAAGTGATCTAAATATTCCTTGAATACTTGCGGTTCATCATATCCATGAAGGCGGAGGAGCATTAGTCAATCCAAAGGACATGACTAGAATTCATAATGCCCATACTGAAGTTACGGCCGTCTTTGGAATGTCGGTGGTTCTAATCTTCAATTGGTGATATCCTAACAAAGATCAATCTTTGAAAAATTTGGCTCCTTGTAATCGGTCAAACAGTCATCAATACGTGGCAATGGATACCTATTTTTGATGGTGACATGATTCAACTCCCGATAATCAATACAAAGTCGCATACTCCCATCTTTCTTCTTCTTCAATAGAACAGGGAGCACCCCCCAAGGAGAAGTACTAGGGACGAATAAAGCCAATGTCTAACAATTCCTGCGGTTGGGTCTTTAACTCCTCAAGTTCAATAGAGCCATTCGATATGGGGCTTTGGAAATAGGTTTTGTCTTAGGGTTCAAGGTCGATACAAAATTCAATTTCACGCCTGGGGTAGGCGGGGAAGTTCTTCTGGAATACGTCGGAAAATTTATTAACAATAGAATATCGTTTAAAAGCGATGTATTTTATTTAAATCGTAACATGAGCTAAGAAAGCTTGACATCCGCTTTTCAATAAACGAATAGATTTATGGCTTGAGATGACCGTGATTGATTTTAATGGTTTGGTCGTTTGAATTAGCATAATAAGTTGATTAGGAATATGAAAGCTAACAACCTTACGAAAACAATCAATTTTTGCATGATAAGTAGTTAACCAATCAATCCTTGTAATCACGTCAAATGCAAGTATTTTAATGAAATAAGATCGACAGTAATGTGAGGTACCGATTTGAACCAAACAAGACTTATAAACAATTGGATGTATTGAAGGTTTCTCCCAACTGAGTTTCCACAGATAAGTCAAAGTCTAATTTCTCCTGAGTCAAATTTAATCGATGAGCGCAAGTAGGAGAAATAAAAGAATGGGTAGAACCCAGATCAAATAAAGTATAGACTTCATTAGAGTTTATGATAAGCTTACCAGTGATGACCTCATTCGATTCCTTGCTCTTTGGGAGGTCACAACAAACGCTTCTCCCTTGCAGACTTCTGGGTTTTTGAATTTTACCGGGATGGCCTTTGGTGCCTCCATCCTAGCTGAATTTGTCTTCTATGGCGACAAAATCGAGCTAAGTGACCTTCTCTTCCACAATTATAACATGCTTTTGACTGACGGCATGGCGCAGCCGAATCGATGTGTCCCTCTCCTCCGCATTTGAAGCATATAATAGGTGGTCCTTCTCCTTCCTTAACAACAAAAATTTGGTCTTGACGTCTTTCCATCATTGTTGAATCTCCTTTTCTTGAAATGTCCATTCTTATTATTTTGTACCCGATTACCACCGGAAGTGGTTACCATATCTGCCCGCTGATTCCCTCCACGCTTGTTGTCACCGCTTGATGACTACTCTCATTGGTATTATAATTTTGACAACGCTTCTCTTTTAGTTGCGTTGACTCGTTATCGCTACTCCACTAATCGAGCCTATTTACAACATTTGAATAAAAACACGGTTTATGAGAAATAAGATGTTGACGTATCTCCGGCTTCAAACCTCTTAAAAACATTCGCCATTTCTCTCTTCATTATCCACCAAGTGGGGACGAACCGTGATAACTCATAAAATTTTGCCTCGTATTCCTACACCTGGTCATATTGTTTTGTTCCAACTTGATAAATTCCACCTCCTTCATGTGGCGAATACTTTCGGGGAAAGTATTTGTCGTTGAAACGACTCCCTGGAACTTTTCCCAAGATATCTTCATACATCGAAAGTTGAGTATGCTTTCTACCGATTCCTACCAAGAATCCGCTTCTCCGCAAGCAACATAAAGGCGACAAAGGAACCTTTTGCTTCTCGGAGCATCCCAAGACATCAAATATCTTGGTAACTGTTTTATCCATGCTTCCGCTTGAAGTGGTTTTGGCTCTCCCTTAAACTCCGGTGGTCCCAGCTCCTTGAATTGTTTAGCGGTGGCCTCGCCTCGAGAGTTTCCGTGTTTCCACCCCACGTTTTGGGCGAGAGCGCTCTCTTTCTTTGTTGCATAAATTGCATAAAGCCTCCGAACATTTGATCATTCATCATTTGGTCGGTGTTGTTGTTTGAATGAGGATTGCGCCTTCGATGCACATTATCCTCGATTAATGATATGTGGTGAATCAACGATCGCTCATGCGCTCCATTCTTATTCTCAACATTCTCGGATGTCATTTTCGACATCGCCACAAAATAAAAGGTTAATTGACATGTAACAAATTATCCCTATCTTCCGACCAACCATTAAAATAAAGACATAAACTTAGGTAGGTCATACTAGCGAAAGGTATTCCCGCCTCTCCCTCCTAAGTACTATTCTCACATCTTAGCCAGGGGATCATATCCCTAAGCTCGATACCAACCGTGATGCCCCCAAAATTAGGTATACATCACCCATCTTGGGTCGCCACTTACATGGTACAAAATTTAAATACAACTTACTAACATAATCGGGTGTACAAGACGACATAAATCGTGAGTTTAAATACAAATATCGCTTCACTAGATATTATACAAACTCAAAAAGGAGTCCTCATTACAATTATTATCACACTATTTCACGCAAATAGTGAGGACTACTAATCTTATCTTCGGGACCATCACTCGCTTCCCCGACTGCGTCAAAATAGCCTATATTCTCATTTCACGAGAGAATAAAGAAAAGAAGCGGGGTGAGCTCAACTAGCCCAATAAGAAATATTATGACTAAGATAATGCTTAATAAATTATCAAAAGTCTTGAACAATGTTAAACCGATAAAATACAATAGACAACCAGTTTAACTGCAATGAATATCTAATCCATTAAAAGAGTCAAGTAGAAAATAAAGTCTACTATCTTTTAGGTTTTAAAGGTTTTTCATCATTTATTATAGCCGAGACTCGACTTTAATAAATATTCCACATCATCGAATCACCCACTTGCTACTACCAGGATATTCTTTAAAGATCACGACCACAATTATTCACGCACTACGGCCGAGAATATTTGTGTATTCATTAATGGTCATGATCATGCCAACAATCGTCCATCAATGCACTACTGACCCATCGAGGATTTTACCACATCATTTGTAACATTACGGTTAAGATGATTACACCGTCTCGAATCAAGTCATATGTGACGCCCCCAAAATTAGGTATATATCACCCATCTTGGATCGCCACTTACATGGTACGTAATTTAAATACAACTTATTAACATAACTGCTCATGTACAATACGACATAACATAAATCGTGAGTTTAAATACAAATATCGCTCTACTAGATATTATACAAACTCAAACAAAAGTCCTCATTACAATTATTATCACACTATTTCACGTAATAGTGAGGACTACTAATGCTATCTTCGTGGGCCATCATTCGCTTCCGACTCGTCCCAAATATTATATTCTCATTTCAAGAGAACAAAGGAAAGAAAGGGTGAGCTCAACTAGCCCAAAGAAGAAATATTATGACTAAGATAATGCGTAATAAATTATCAATAGTCTTCTTCAACAATGTTAAACCGATAAAATACAATAGACAACAAGTTTAATCTGCAATGAATATCGCAATCCATTAAAAGAGTCAAGTAGAAAATAAAATCTACTATCTTTTATGATTTAAAAGGTTTTTCATCATCAAGTATAGCCGAGACTCACTTTAATAAATAATCCACATCATCGAATCACCCCCGCACTACTACCAAGGATATTCTTTAAGATCACGACCACAATTATTCATGCACTACGCCCAAGAATAGTCAGTGTATTCATTAATGGTCATGATCATGCCAACAATCGTCCCATCAATGCACTACTACCAATCGAGGATTTTTACCACATCATTTGTAACATTACTACCATGATTACAATCAAATAATCCTCGGTCATAATCATACCAAGTCCATCCATGCTCTACAGCCCACGTATGACTTTAAAAAATATATAAACATGAGGATGATGACAATGATATAAGAATTCAATAAAACAAGTTCAAGAATTATTTTATCCAGAATTATTAACGTCCAAATTGTCAACACGATATCGCTTTAGAGAGTAAAATTCAAGAATGATCGTAAGAATATTTCCATGAAAAGATATCGATGAAACGCAAATATCAAGGATATTCTACTAATTTCATGGAGTATAGAAGTCAAAGTTTTAACCAACCGGGTATAATAAAGAATGGAATAACAAAAGAAATCACCACGCATGCGGTATTGTGACATGAGATGTAAAGTTATTCCAACAGTAATAATAATAACTTAACCAAAGTCGGTGAAATTCACAATCGGCTGTGATGTTCCAATGTAATAATAAAGATGGAACCAGGATCCGTGTAAAACACACGTATAGATATTCCAATGTAATAATAAAGATTTTAACCAGTCCTGTGTAAAAACACATGCATGTGATGTTCCAATGTAATAATAATAAAGATTTTAACCAGTCCTGTAAAAACACATGCATGTGATGTTCCAATGTAAATAATAAAGATTTTAATGTCACCAAGTATAGGTATGTTCCAAATGTAATAATATCAGAATGGAATTATGTATAGGTATGCCATTCTTTTACACAAAGTTATTCCAATGTAATAATAAATAAATGGAATAACAAAAGTTCTCTTCAAGAAGAAGAAAGAATAACACCCTTTACTTACAGTAACAAATAATATTCCTACCTATAGAAGTAAAGAATAATCGAATACTCTTCTTCTTTCTATAACTTTCTCTCTATAGCTTCTCTCTATATTTCTCTCTCTGAGTTTCAATGAATTCGATTTATAAAAAATAATGAAGGAATGAGCTTCTATTTATAGAAAATGAAATGCATAAGAATTAATCCATGAACTATTCCAGATTGATTTACTTTAATCGATTTAAATACTATCATATTTAAAGCAAAATCTTTTAAATAAAATATAATATATTCTATTTATATAAAAACATTTTACTATATGCAAACACTATGCAAAACTTTACTAAAAAAACACTATACAAATACTACGATGCATAATAAAATATAATATATTTTATTTATAAAATAACTTTAATAAAGTATTAATCATTTATATAAAGATGTTTCGCTTTTATTACGTTAATAATATATGAATAAAACAAAAGTCATTATCGCTATATATAATTCATATTAATAATCGACAATAATGGAATCAAACCGAGTGACTTCTCACATAAGATCAATAATCAATACCGCAGCTACTATGCAACCACACGACATCGATTTTTTTACTACCGAAAGTAGTTCAACAAGATTAACTGTAAAACTTCCGCCGTTATTTTAATAAAATATTTTTGTCGCTTTTCTCAATCCGACAATAATAATTTTGTTGTGGTCCACCAATGATTGAGCCATTGTATTTAATATTCCCCGCTAAACCTAATATTCCCCACCAATCGAATATAATATAACCACTTGCATACTTTGCAAAATTTATAAATATTACCCACAACTATAACATTATATCAAATTATTCCATAATATTCAAAAATAATATTTATAGAAAATTCATCTTTATTTATAAAAGTCGGGGTCTTACAACCTCCCTTCTTATGAAATTTCGCCCTCGAAATTAGGGTACGTGACTGGTATGTCAAGAGGTAAGGATACCTTGATTTCATTTCGATTCTAACTCCCAAGTCATTTCCTCAACATCGTGGTTCCTCCACAAAACTTTGACTTCGAGGTATAACCTCGAGCGTAGAATATGTTCCTTCTTATCCAAAATTTGAACAGAACCTCTTCATACGCCAAATCTTCCGCTATTTCGTCCTGGCTTCTAACTCAATAATATGGTTCGGTCTTTCACATATTTACGTAATATGGATATGTGAAAACGCATGAACACGAGACATATTTGGCACAGAAAAGCGAGTCTATAGGCCAGCTACGCCTCCTACTCGATCGAGGATTAAAATGGACCGATGAATCGAGGATTAAGTTTTCCTCTCTTTCCAAATCTTGTAACTCCTTTCCATGGAGCAACTCTTAACAACACATGATCTCCTATATCAAATTCCACGCCCTTTCGATGAAGATCAAGATAACTCTTTTGTCGATTTTGTGAGGTTTTTATACGCTGTTTGATCGTTTGAATCTTTTCCGTAGTCATACGCATCAACTCCTCGGCCCCAACAACGCTGCTTCACCCACCTCATCCCAAAGATACCGGAGAACGACACTTTCTTCCATACAACGCTTGAATGGAGCCATGCCAATACTTGCTTGATAACCGCTTGTTGTAGGAAAACTCCACCAATGGTAAGAACTTGTCCCAACTCCCTTGAAATCAAGGACACAGTAGTCTTAATAGATCTTCAAGAGTTTGAATAGTCCTCCGATCGTCCGTCTGCTTCGAGGATGATATGCCGAGCTAAATCGTAAGTCTGCGCTCATAGCTTTTTTGCAAACTAACCCAAAATCGTGAAGTGAATCTTCGGTCTCGATCGTAAACTATGGATACCGCAAGATACCATGCAGCCTTACAATCTCGCTTATGTACATACGAGCAAGACGTTCAAGTGTATAAGTTTCTCGATTCGGTAAGAAATGAGCAGACTTGGTCAATCTATCAACAATGACCCAAATCGCATCAACGCCTTGAGAAACCTTAGGAAGACCGGTGAATCTAAATCCATGGTAATGTGCTCCCCCACTTCCATTCGGAATTTCAAGTGGTTGCAATGGACCTTTTGGTACTTGATGCTCCGCTTTAACTCGCTGACAAGTTAGACACCTTGAGATAAACAAATATATCTCTCTTTTCATATTGCTCCACCAAAATGTACGACTTAATATCATGATACATTTTGGTACTCCTGTGATGGATTGCAAATGGTGTGTCAGTGCGCTCCATCATGATATTATACTTTAAATCGTGGTCGTTAGAACACAAAGTCCGGAGTCGACTCAAGTATTCCTTCTTCATCGATTCTTGCTTCCCAAGATAGCACCTTCAGCACTTTCTTCCTCATACGCATCGCCTCCAGTGTCCGTAGAGCTCGAGCAACTTTAACTTTATCGATTAAAGCCGGCTCTACTCAGATATTCGCTATCATCACACGCGTCCCCTCGAGTCTTTAACTCTATCTCCATCCTTTGCAAGTCACACAAAATGGGCTTCATATTGACAATAACGCACTCAGATTTCAGCATACGATCTTCTACTCAATGCGCCGCCTACCACGCTCGCTTCCGTGATGGTATTGATGGTATGATCATAATCTTTCAATAGCTTCAAGCCAACGTCGTTGTCGCATGTCGAGTTCCTTTTGAGTGAAGAAATATTTGAGGCTTTTATGATCCGTAAAGATCTCCACTTTCTCCCCATACAAGTAATGCCTCCAAATTTTAAGTAAAGAAGACAATACCGCTAACTCTAGATCACGAGTAGGATAATTCCTCCTCATATTCTTTGAGTTGTCGCGAGGCATAGGCTATAACTTTTCCATGTCAGATAAGAACACATCCCAACCCTTTGCGCCAAGCATCACTGTGAGATGACAAATCCTCCGAGCCGATGGTATTGTCGTAACAAAATAAATAAGTCTCCTCTCGAGTTCTTGAAAACTCTTCTCACATTCTTCGCCCAACCGAACTTTCAGATCTTTTCGAGTCACCGAGTCAATGGAGTAGCGATTCGAGAAAATCCTTCCACGAATCTCCGATAATAACCAAATTAAACCGAGAAAGCTACGATTTCGGCCATCGATTTAGGTTGTTCCCACTTTGAATAGCTTCAATCTTTGGGTCAATGATATTCCATGACTTGATACCACGTGCCCAAGGAATGCTACTTCTTCAAGCCGTAACTCGCATTTCTTCAACTCGGCATAAAGCTTATATTCACGGCTTTTGGAGTGTCAAATTCAAGTGTTGCTTTCATGATCTTCACGGCTTTTGGAATAAATAAGGATGTCATCAATAAAGACGACCACAAAGTGATCTAAATATTCCTTGAATACTCGGCTCATCATATCCATGAAGGCAAAGAGGAGCATTAGTCAATCCAAAGGACACGACTAGGAATTCATAATGCCCGCATCGAGTTTCTCGAAGCCGCCTTTGAATGTCACTGGTTCTCTAATCTTCAATTGGTGATATCCTAACGAAGATCAATCTTTGAAAAGAATTTGCCCTCTTGCAATCGGGTCAAACAGTCATCAATACGTGGCAATGGATACCTATTTTGATGGTGACATGATTCAACTCCCGATAATCAATACAAAGTCGATACTCCCATCTTTCTTCTTCACGAATGTAATGTGAGCACCCCAAGGAGAAGTACTAGGACGAATAAAGCCAATGTCTAACAATTCCTCGCAGCTGGGTCTTTAACTCCTCGGGTTCAATAGAGCCATTCGATATGGGCTTTGGAAATAGGTTTTGTACCGGGTTCAAGGTCGATACAAAATTCAATTTCACGCCTCGGGGTAGGCCAGAAGTTCTTCGGGAATACGTCAGAAATTTATTAACAATAGAAATATCGCTTCAAAACCGACGATTTTTGTTTAAATCATGATATGAGCTAAGAAAGCTTGACATCCGCTTTTCAATAAACGAATAGCTTTATGGCTTGAGATGACCGTGATTAATTTTAATGGTTTGGTCGTTTGAATTCGCATAATAGGTTGATTAGGAATATGAAAGCTAACAACCTTACGAAAAACAATCAATTTTTGCATGATAAGTAGTTAACCAATCAATCCCTTGTAATCACGCTAAAATGCAAGTATTTTAATGAAATAAGATCGACAGTAATGTGAGGGTACCGATTTGAACCAAACAAGACTTATAAATAAAGGATGTAATGAAGGTTTCTCCCAACTGAGTTTCCACAGATAAGTCAAAGTCTAATTTCTCCTGAGTCAAATTTAATCGATGAGCGCAAGTAGGAGAAATAAAAGAATGGGTAGAACCCCAGATCAAATAAAGTATAGACTTCATTAGAGTTTATGATAAGCTTACCCGTGATGACCTCATTCGGTTCCTCGCTTCTTCGGGAGGTCACAACAAACGCTCTCCTCAGACTACCGCTGGCTTTTTTCGACGGCCTTTGGTGCCTCCATCCTAGTTGAATTTGTCTTCTCAGAAACGACAAAATCGAGCTAAGTGACCTTCTTTCCATAATTATAACATGCTTTGACTATGGCATGGCACAGCTTTGACCGATGTGTCCCTCTTCTCCGCATTTGAAGCATACGATAGTGGTCTTTCTCTTCCTTAACAACGGGTCTTTCAGTCGACGCCTTTCCATCATCATTGAATCTCCGCTTTCTTGAAATGTCCATTCTTATTGTTTTGGCCTCGACACCACCATCAAGTGGTTACCATATCCGGCTCGTTGATTCCTCCACGCTTTTGTGTCACCGCTCACGACTACTCTCACCGGTATTATAATTTTGCTTACCGCTTCTTTAGTCAAGGCTGACTCATTATCGCGCTTCACTAATCGATTATTTACAACATCTAAATACAAACACAGCTTTATGAGAAATAAGATGTCGACGATTCCCGACTTTAAACCTCTTAAAATCATTCGCCATTCCATTATCTTTCATTATCCACCAAATGACGTTATAACTCATGCAATTTTGCATTGCGACATTGACGTCATATTGTTGTTTGTTCCAACTTATTACCTCCTTCATGTGGGCGAATACTTCGTCAAAAGTATTTATCCATATGAAAGACTCTCGAACTTCTCCCAAGATATCTTCAGTAAGACCATTTTTAAAATAAAAAGGAATTTCCTTTATTTATTATTTTGAAATAGTAAGGGTTGATTTGATTAATGTGGATAGTTAAGGGTTAAATACGCAAATATTTCAAAATAAGCAAGTGGTTATAAAATATTCATTGTTGTTCGAATATTCGTTTGGTCGTGGAATATTCAGACCGCTTGTGGAATATTCGCATTTACTGACAGCCCATATGTGTGGGCCCCATAACGAAAAGCGATTCGATGAAGAAAACGACAAATATAAGTTGTTTAAAAATAACGGCAGAATTGTTACCAAGTAAGACCGCTGAATACCTTGGGTTAAAATACACTAATACGCGCGTTGCATAACAAGAAGAGACTTCCAGAATTATCGATCAATTATCGATCCTTACGTAAGAAGGCACTACTCAATAATTTTCACAAGAATTATCGCTCAATATTTTATTTTATCGATTCAATAATTGTCATATTGATATTTTATATTATCATTGTTCAATAATTGTCACCGCATTATTATCTCCATTATCGATCAATAATTCATATTATTTGAATAATATTATTAGATAAAGATTATTGGCAATGTCTAGAAAGTTCACAAGGAGAGGTTTGGTCACCTAATCATACCACCAAGAAGGAGAAATCCTTATCTGAAAGCCCCTTTTCCCTCGAACTACCGTCATTATAATCAGGATTCTCGTAATATTATTTGTGAATAATTAATTATTGATTCATATGATAAAGAAATATTTATTTTATGTGGATATAAATGATGGATTTATTTATGTGGTTATAAATGAAGAAATTATTGTTGAGGTGTTTTATCAAGATTTTTACCGTATCGAGGTATTAAAAATTAAATCGTGGGTTTTAGATATATTATGGGGTTATAATTTTTAATCCGACCGCTGATTGTGGTAATTTTTGGGTATGTTATACATACATAAGTTGAGTATATGTCCACAAATTTTGAACCGTTAAAATGCACTTAATGATTTGTTATGAATTTTAAGAGGTGTCCGATTCTAAATTAGGTTTATAATTGATTTTGTGGTGGAAAATTCTAGAATTGAGTGGGCCCCACTTGTGGTTGGTGAAGAAATGTGCTGAATTTTATTTCAAATGTGGTGGGTGGCAATAGTAGCAAAAGCCATCGTGTAGCAGTCAAGTCCGCTTCTACGGCTAACATTTTCCTATAAATAGAGGGCTGTTAGAATTGAAAATCACACCGTAAACAAAGTTTTCTCTTTCTCTCTATATTATCGAGCGATTTTGTGAGTATTTAGATACTTTGAGAGTTGCTCAAAGATAAGTTTCATTCAAAGATCACTTCCGACCTTTCCTTCCAAGTAATCGATTCTTTTCGAGGTAAGGGATATTATTTTTTTCAGAAATGATATTATTTCTTCAATATCATTATGTCAAAAATCGATCCAAGTTTTATCAAATTTGGAACTTTTTCATGCTCTGGGTTACTATTCATGAGTTACTATTCACGAAGTTACTATTCATGAGTTACTATTCACGAAGTTACTATTCACGAGTACTACTATTCATTAAGCGTGAAGATGTTTTTTGTGGAATTTCTATCTTTGCTGTCGAGAGTTACTATTCACGATACTCAAGACTATTCACGATACTCAGACTATTCACGATACTACATACTATTTCATCTAAAAATAAAATTTCTTCTTTTCGTTCAAAATATCTATTCGATACTAGTTTTGATCAGATCCATGTTTTGATCATTCTCAATTTTACACCACTACGATTATTTTTGAGGTATTTTTGACATGGATAAAACAAAGTACTAATCCTTAATCCTTAATCCTCACATTTTGTTTCAATCGATTCGCTTTTTAAAAATATTTTTCATCATCCTCGCCTTAAATGATGATATTATTGAATATCTTCGCCCAGTAGGTAAAAGATGAATGATTTCTCAAGAATATCTTTGGCCTCAGAAGGTAAAAAGATGAACAGTGTTTAAATGAACACGACCGATCGATGAATATCTTCGCCTCAGAGTGCAAAGATGAACAGTGTTTAAATGAATACGACCGATCGATCGATGAATATCTTCGCCTCAGAAGTAAAAGATGAATATTTGATTCGAGATGAATATCGATTGATGTTACAGGATAAAATATCGATGATGGATCGTTAAATTCATAGATTATATAGTAGATTTCATTCTCTACGAACTCTTCTAATGAATTATTATTTCACCATGCTAATATTGATCTAAAACTTGTTGTCTATCAGATTCTATTAAATTTTTCCTCTGTTGAAGACTAACGATAATTTGTCAGATATTATCTTAGTCATAATATTCTTTATCGAGCTAGTTGAGCTCACCCTTTTCCTTTTTGTTCCATTCTTCTCGTGAGGCGAGAATATAAACGAAGTACGTAGCCTGGGTAATGGAATGAAGGTTTTAGAAAGGATTGTTTAGTAGTCCTCACCATTTTGTAAAATAATGTATCAATAAATGTGATGAGGATTTATTTGAGTATAAATATTGTCTGTAAGATAATATTTGTATTTAAACTCACGCTTTATCGTTGTAATAATAAAGTTGTAGTTGTTTCGTATCATGTATCGACAACCCGTAATGGGTGATGTATACCTATTTTGGGGGCGCCACAAATGGTATCGTAGCTAGGATATGATCTCCATGAGATCGGGAATAGAACTAGAGGGGAGAGACGAAAAAATCCTTCGCTAAGGTGTCCTACCTAAGCTTATTTGTTAGTTGGTCAAGATATAGGGATATTATGTGATATATTGATTTCTTAATTAACCCTTGTTTTATGACAAGATTTGAGAATGTCGAATCGAGAATATTAACAATGGAGTAAATGAGACCGTGGAGATGCCTCAGATTTACCAACGAGGAGAACGTGTAACAGTCGGGCAATGTTCCTCCCGTGAACAACACCATGGAGCGATGATGAACGAGGGATGTTTAGAAGTTTTTTGCGCTCATGCAAAATCGCATTTAGGGAGACTCGTGTTCAAAATACAGAGAGAAATGATAGCAATTCACCAAGTTGTCACAAAAAGCAAGCTTCAAAGAGTCAGGACCACCGCACTTTAAGGGAAAGCCGATCCGATCACGGCATGAAACACGGGTCAAGCAAATTACCAAGATATTCGATGTCTTGGGATGCACGGAGGAATGAAGGTTCCATTCGCCACCTTTATGTTCCGTGGCGAGGCAGATCATCGGTGGGAGTCTCAGAAGTTGCACTCCATCCAAATTCGCACTCAAAGATGTCTTCGGGAGACGCTTCAGAGATTATTTAATGACAAATACTTTCCCGAAAGTGTTCATTATACGGAAGGAAGTGGAGTTCATCGACAGAGAGCAAAACAACACGACGGTCTCAAGACGAGGCAAAGTTTGCAGAGTTATCCAGTTTTGCACCTCATTCGGTGGAGAATGAGGAACGATGACGCGGATGTTTCTTAGAGGTTTGAAACCCCAAGATACGCCAAGATCTCATTTCTCATAAACTTTCTCTTATTCAGATAAGTTGTAAATGTGGCTCAATTATTAGAGCGAGATAACGAGTACGGCCAACCCGAGGGACCATAACCAGATCGCACTGTAGATAGCAACAATGTAATAATGATAACTCATGAGAAAGAAACAGATTTTGACAGTAAATGGTAACCACTCCGTGGTAATCATGGTCATGAAAATGTAAGAAGCGAGTCGAGGAGATTTTAAAAAGAGGAGATTTAACAACGACTATGTGAAGACGACAAAGGCTTAAGCAAGAATCGGTTCTAAGGAGGAGAACGACCACCGGCCATATGCTACAAATGCGAAAAGAGGGACATATCACCAAACCGCCCACAACAGCTCAAGGTATGCTATAGTTGTGGAAAGGAAGGACATATCGCCGAGATCAGACGCAGAAATAAACCTAGTTCAATGGGACTTGACTCAAAAGATCGTCCCCGTAAAAGTCAAAGTCAACGATTCCGGAAGAGCGCTTTGTTGTGATCGGTCATAATGCGAGAACCCAAACGAGGTGATCACGGTAAGCTATTTATAAATTCTTCATGGTTTATACCTTTACTTGATACCGGCATACCCATTCATTTATCTCTCCCGCATGTGCTCAACGCTTAAACTCGACCGAGAAATTAGACTTTCGACCTATCTCGTGGAAACTCCGCTAGAGAAACTTTCATCACATCCACCGCTTATAAATCTTGTTTGATTCAAGTCAGCACCATTACCTTACCCGTCAATTTTATCTCTTTAAAGATACTTGCTTTTGATGTGATTTTAGGATTGATCGGTTAACTACTCATCATGCCAAAATTGATTGTTTTCGTAAGGTCATTAGTTTTCATATTCCTAACCAACCCGTTGTATTTAATTCAAGCAACTAAACCATTAAAATCAATCACTATCATATCTAATCATAAAGCTATTCGCTTATCAAAAACTGATGTCAAGCTTTCTTAGCCCATGTTATGGATTTGAATAAAGACACGCCAAATTTGAATAATATTCCCGTTATTATCGACTTTCCCGACGATTTCAAGAACTTCCCTTGCCTACCCCCGTAACGTGAAGTTGATTCTTTATCGATCTTGAACCCGCATACAGCCCATTTCTAAAACCCCATATCGAATGGCTCCTATTGAACTTCAGAGTTAAAGGTCCAACTACGTGAAATTGTTGGACATCGGTTTCATTCTGGCCCCAAGACATCTCCTCGGGTGCTCCTGCTTTATTCAGTAAAGAAGAAAGACGGAGTATGCGATTTTCAGATTGACTATCTGGAATCGAACCATGTCACCATCAAGAATAGGTATCCTCTACCTCGTATTGATGACTTGTTCGACCAAATTAGCAAGGCACAATTCTTTTCAAAAATCGATCTTCGCTCGATATCATCACCAAGATTAACCGAGGATATTCCAAAGACCGCCTTAACTCCTAGATGGGCATTATGAATTCTTAGTCATGTCTTTCTGACTAACTAATGCTCCTCGCGGCTTTCATGGATATGATGAACCGAGTATTCAAGGAATATTTGATCAATTCGTTGTTGTTTTATCATGACATCCTTATATATTCCAAAAGTCGTGAAGATCATGAGCACCATTTGAAGTCGGTACTCCAAAGGCTTCGTGAAAACCAACTATATGCCAAATTGAAGAAATGCGAGTTCGCTTGAGGAAGTAGCATTTCTTGGGCATGTGGTGTCAAAACATGGAGTATCCGCTGATCCCACCAAGATCAAGCAATACAAAGTCGGGAGCAACCAAGCTCATGATCAAGTACGAGCTTTTTGGGCTTAAATGGTTATTATCGGAGATTCGTGGAAGGGTTTTCTAATCGCTACTCCATTAACTCAAATTAACTCGAAGGATACAAAATTGCTTTGGGCGTAAGAATGCGAAAAAGTTTCCAAGAGCTTAAGAGGAGACTTATTTCTAAGACTGTTCTAACAATACCATCCGTTCTTGATGGATTTGTTATCTACAACATGATGCTCGCAAAGGGTTAGGATGTGTTCTCATGCAACGGGAAAGTCATAGCCTATGCCTCGCGACAACTTAAAGAGTATGAGAGGAATTATCCTACTCATGATCTAGAGTCATAAAAGAAATAAGCTTGCCGCTTAAAGATATGGAGGCACTATCTATATGGGGAGAAAGTGGAGATATATTCGCATCATAAAAGCCTTAAATATTTCTTCACTCAAAAGAACTCAACACGCGGCAAATGACGCTGGCTCGAACTATTGAAAGACTACGACCACACTATTCAATACCATCCCGGTAAAGTTTAACGTGGTAATGACGCATCGAAAGAAAGATCATATGCGGAACGAAAAGCGATGATGTCAAGTATACGACAGAGCCAACTTTAATAGAAAAGTTAAGGTCGCTTTCAAGCCACCGAATCTTGAGCCGATGCGTATGAAGAAGAAAGTACAAGAAGGAGCTATTCCTAAGCGAGAATTGATGAAGAAGGAATACTTCGAGTCCACTCTGCACTTTCAGGTTCCTAACGACTGATTTGAAGTACAAGATTATGATGGAGGCACACAATACACCATTTGCAATCCATCCTCGAAGTACTAAAATGTATCGTGATCTTCGACATACATTTTGGTGGAATAATACGAAGAGAGAGATTGCAAAGTTTATCTCAATGTGTTTAACTTGCTAACGGTAAAGGCGAGCATCTAGTACCTAAGGGTCCGCTTGCAACCACTTGAGATTCCTAATGGAAGTGGGAACACATTACCATGGATTTCACACGTCTTCCTACGGCTTCTCAAGGCATCAATGCTATTTGGGTTATTGTTGATAGATTAACCAAGTCCGCTTTCATTTCTTGCCGATACGGAGACTTATTCTCTCGAACGCCTTGCTAGTATGTACGTAAATGAGATCGTGAGGTTGCATGGCATGCCTCAGATCCATAGTTTCGGATCGTGACCCAAGATTCACTTCAAGATTTTGGGTTAGCTTTGCAAAAAGCTATGGGCACGGATTTACGATTTAGTTCGCATACCATCCCCAAACCACGGACAATCGAGAGGACTATTCAAACTCTCAAGATTTATTAAGACTCGTGGTCCTAGACTTCAAGGGCGCTGATAAGTATTTACCATCGGTGGAATTCTCCTACAACAACAAATATCGTGCAAGTATAGGTGTGGCTCCATTCAAGCATTATATGGACGAAAATGTCGCTTCTCCAATATGTTGGGATGAGGTGGGTGAAGCAACATTGTTGGGACCCGAAAGTTAAGACGTATGACTCACCGAAAAGATCCAAATGATTCGACAACGATACAAAACTAAGACAAGATCGACAAAAGAGTTATGCGATCTTCATCGAAAGGACGTGGAATTTAATGTAGGGATCATGATTGTCATGAAGTTGCTCCATGGAAGGGAGTTACAAGATTTGGGAAGAGAGGAAAGCTCAATCCACGATTTATCGGTCCATTTCAAATTCTCGACCGAGTAGAAATGTAGCCTATAGACTTGCAAGCATTCTCCGAGTATGTCTCGTGTTCATAATGTGTTTCATATCTCCGTATTTCAGAATATGTGAAAGACCCAACCACGCTATCGAAGTTAGAACCCATTTAGATAGCCAAGACTTAACGATGAGGAGGTACCTATCAAGATCTTTGATAGAAGGAGCATGTCCCCACGCCAAGAAAGGTCATACCACAAGTTAAAGTTTTGTGGAGGAATCATGCTATAGAGGAAATGACCCGAATTGAAACTAAATGAAAGCGAGGTATCCTCACCTTTTCAAACACACTGTATCGTGACGCCAATTTCGAGGACGAAATTTCATAAGAAGGGGAGGTCAGAAGACCTCAAATTTTTTAAATAAAAGGAATTTCCTTTATTTATTATTTTGAAATAGTAAGGGTTGATTTGATTAATGTGGATAGTTAGGGGTTAAATACGCAAATATTTCAAAATAAGCAAGTGGTTATAAAATATTCATTTTGCTTTGGAATATTCGTTTGGTCGTGGAATATTCAGATCGTTTGGAATAATATTCGTATTTACTAATAGCCAATGGCCGTAAAATTCCCCATAACTGGAAAGTTTATTGGATGAGAAAACGACAAATATAAGTTGTTTAAAATAACGCCAGAATTGTTACCGCTAAGATCGCTGAATAATACCCGCCGTTAAAATACAAAGAATACGCGCGGTCGCACAAGAAGACACCAGACAGATTGCAAGATTGTTGAATTATCGATCCTTACGTAAGAAGGCACTACTCAATAATTTTTACAAAGAATTATGCTCAATATTTTATTTTATCGATTCAATAATTGTCAAGTTGATATTTTATATTATCATTGTTTCAATAATTGTCACCGCATTATTATTTCCATTATCGATCAATAATTCATATTATTTGAATAATATTATTAGATAACATTATTGGCAATGTCTAGAAAGTTCTCATTAAGGAGAGGTTTGGTCACCTAATCATGCTACCAAGAAGGAGAGAATCCTTATCTGAAAGCCCCTTTCCGAAACTACCGTCATTATAATCAGGATTCTCAGAATATTATTTGGGAATAATTAATTATTGATTTATATGATAAGAAAATATTTATTTGATATGGATATAAATGATGGATTTATTTATTATATGTGGTTATAATCAAGGATTTAATGTTGAGGTGTTTTATCAAGATTTTTGCTTGGAATGGAGGTATTAAAATCAAATCAAGATTTTTACGATATATCATGGAGTTATAATTTTTAATCCGACCGCTGATCGCTGGTATTTTTGGATATGTTATACATATATAAGTTGAGTATATGTCCACAAATTTTGAACCGTTAAAAATGAACGAATGATTTGTTATAAATTTTAAGAGGTGTTTGATTCTTAAATTAGGTTTATAATTGATTTTGGTGGAAAATTCTAGAATTGAGTGGGCCCCACTTGTGGTTGGTGAAGAAATGTGCTGAATTTTATTTCAAATGTGGTGGGTGGCAATAGTAAAGCAGTAAAGCCATCAGTAAAGCAGTGTCAAGTCCGCTTTTACGGCTAACATTTTCCTATAAATAGAGGGCTGTTAGAATTGAAAATCACACCGTAAACAAAGTTTTCTTTCTCTCTCTATATTATCGAGTGTATTTTGTGAGTATTTAGATACTTTGAGAGTTGCTTGCTCAAGATAAGTTTCATTCAAAGATCACTTCCGAATCTTTCCTTCCAAGTACCGATTCTTTTGAGGTAAGGATATTATTTTTTTCAAATGATATTATTTCTTCAATATCATTACGTCAAATGTCGATCCAAGTTTTATCAAATTTGGAACTTTTTCATGCTTTACTTATTACTATTCATGAGTTACTATTCACGAAGTTACTATTCATGAGTTACTATTCACGAAAGTTACTATTCACGAGTACTATTCATTAAGCGTGAAAATGTTTTTTTGTGGAATTTCTATCTTTTGGTGTCTGAGTTACTATTCACGATACTCTAAGACTATTCACGATACTAATATTCACGATACTACGAAAATTCATCTAAAAATAAAATTTCTTCTTTTCGTTCAAAAATATCTATTCGGATACTAGCTTTGATCAGATCCATGTTTTGATCATTCTCAAATTTTACACCACTACGATTATTTTTGAGGTATTTTTGGACACGGATAAAACAAAGTACTAATCCTTAATCCTTAATCCTTTGTCATTTTGTTTCACCGATTCGCTTTAAAAAAATATTTTCATCATCCTCGCCTTAAATGATGATATTATTGAATATCTTCGGCCCCAGTAGCAAAAGATGAATGATTTCAAGAATATCTTTGGCTCAGAAGTGCAAAGATGAACAGTGTTTAAATGAATACGACCGATCGATTAATATCTTTGGCCAGTAGTGCAAAGATGAACAGTGTTTAAATGAATACGACCGAATCGATGAATATCTTCGCCCAGTAGTGCAAAAAGATAATATTTGATTCTGAGATGAAATATCGATTGATGTTACAGGATAAAATATTGATGATGGACTTTTAAATTCATAGATTATAGTAGATTTCATTCTCTACGTAACTCTTCTATGAATTATTATTTCACACATGAATATTGATCCGAAACTTGTTGTCTATCAGATTCTATTAGATTTTTCCCTCGTCAAGACTAACGATAATTTGTTGTATATTATCTTAGTCATAATATTCTTTATCGAGCTAGTGAGCTCACCCTTTTCTTTTTGTTCCATTCTTCTCGTGGAGGCGAGAATATAAATGAAAGACGTAGCCTGGGTATGGAATGAAGGTTTTAGAAAGGATTGTTTAGTAGTCCTCACCATTTTTGTAAAATAATGTATCAATAAATGTGATGAGGATTTATTTGAGTATAAATATTGTCTGTAAGATAATATTTGTATTTAAACTCACGCTTTAAGACTAACGATAATTTATCAGATATTATCTTAGTCATAATATTCTTTACCGAGCTAATGAAATCACCTTTTCCTTTTTGTTCCATTTTTCTCTGAGGCGAGAATATAAGCGAGACGAAGCCTGGGTATGGAATGAAGGTTTTAGAAAGGATTGTTTAAGAGTCCTCACCATTTTTGTAAAATAATGTATCAATAAATGTGATGATTTATTTGAGTATAGATATTGTCTGTAAGATAATATTTCAGATTCAAACTCACGCTTACTATTCAGTAATAATAAAGTTGTAGTTGTTTCGCATATCATGTATCGACAACCTAATAGGTGATGTATACCTATTTTTTGGGGCGCCACATAATCTTTCAACAATTATTAATCATTTATAACTTGTTGCCTCAATTATCATTTAATACTATAACATATTATATGTATTTATAATGCGACAATAATCAAATCAATAATATAAGAGATATGATGCGCAAGAATTCATCAGAAATAATCGAGCATAAATTTGAGTTGACTTCACGTAAAGATCAATAATCAATACCGCAAGCTTACTACGCAACTACACGTATTATCGCATTTTTACTACCGTAGTTCAACAGCTTTAAATTCAACACTCATTCTCCGTTATTTTTATATAAAATATTTTTGTCGTTTCTCAATCCGACAATAATTTCCGCTAAGTTGGCCCACCAACGATTGAGCTGCATCGTATTTAATATTCCCTAACAAAAGAATATTCCCCACCAAACGAATATTTTATAACAACTCAGCATACTTTGCAAAATTTATAAATATTACCCACAACTATAATATTATATCAAATTTATTCCATAATATTCAAAAATAATATTTATAAAAAAATTTATCTTTATTTATAAAAAGTTCGGCCTTTACATATACTCTTAATTAGCATATTAATTTGAAAAACATATATTCCACTTATTGACAGGGATTCATGCTGCAAGTAGAATCATATATTTTGATTTTGCACCAACTAGATACCTTAAATTACCTTTTTAAAACAACAAAAATACAAAGAGAAAATTAATTGATCATTAAACTGCTTAGTAGGTGGTTTATAGATTCAATCCTTGAACAATTAAATAAACAAGTTTGTACCCCGTGTGAGGCACAAACTTGCTTTCTTATATGTTTCTTCTGTGTGGTGTGCATAAGATTATTATTTTCTTTTACGATTGATATCGTTTGAATCTTTTGATGGATTTCGATTTATGTTTTAAGAATTTACGATAAATTCTTTGTGATTACCGTTCATGCGTGACTGTAACATATCAGAATATGAGAATTAATTTCAAGGAGCATAGAATTTGAATGTCTAAATAAGTTTGCATCAAAAGTAGAATATCATTATATATATATATATATATATACAGTAAGGATCTGATCAGAGAGGCCTGATTTTAAGTAAAAAATCCGGACTTTCGTTCTCAGCCTTTGGATGAGATCCAACGCCCAGAAAAGTAAGCTATTGGAGAGGGGGAAAAACGCGGAGCAAGTCTGGAAAAAAAAGTCGCGTCGGGTCAAAAAAAATCGAACATGCTTCTTCTTAAATCCCTAAATCGCGACTTGCTCTCTCTTCACACAAGCTCACAGCGAAATCAGGCCTCTCTTTCACAAACTCCGGCCGTTCGACACAAGTCGCGAGAAGAACTGGTCTCTTTTTCTTAAATTGCGAGTTTCTCTCTCTTCTACACAAGTCGCCGGAAGTTGGATAGGCTCGTTTCTCTGTCTTCGGCCAATCACTCACGTTGGAAAGGTAATTTCTAATTTTCTGTTCTATGAGCGGTATCTTGGGATGGTTTTCTTATATCTATTGGGGTTAAAGGATGGTTTTATTTGGATCTATTGATTTTTTTTTGTATTTCATGTGGCTCTGAGCTATTGATGGCTCTTTCATGTGGCTCTGTTTTTGCTTAATGGACTAGTAGTGGACTAGTTTTTGTTGCTAGTAATTAGTGGAGAACAAATGTGAGAATGTATGTCATTTTAACTGTATCTTCCATTTTGTTTCTGAGAAGATCTGTTTCATGAATATAGTTCTTGCTTTAACTATTGCCTTGTATTAGTTCTGAATTGATTATTAATGGAAGAACAAGGGCATAAGAATGGGAAAATCAAACAGAGCCACAAGGTATATTGATCGATTTCAAAGGAAGCTGAAGGTCGCAACTTTTTTATAGATAAACCATCTAATATTACAAGTTCTATTTTTAATTCAGTCAAACTTAATATGTGATCATTTGATGGGTATAGGATGTATGATAGATTGATATTAATTTTACACCATCTTATCCTTAGGAAGAATTTCAGTTTGCACTCTTCAGGAACAAAAACAGGAGGAATCTCTTTGCAGACAGGGTGTGTTATGCCGACTCTTGTTCTCTAGTACTTTCAGCTTTGTGATGCTCCCTTTTACTAAGACTACCATTTAGTTGTGCAGATATTTGACTTGTTTGATGTCAAGTGCAATGGTGTTATAGAGTTTGGAGATTTCGTCTGGTCATTGAGCGTCTTTCACCCAAATGCACCTGTATCAGACAAAATTTCTTGTAAGATTGATTTCTAATGACATTTTGAAAATGTATGTTCTAATTTTACTACCTTATCTCCTTATTTTAATTTGGGGAACTGTTTTGGCAGTTGCATTTAGATTGTATGATCTAAGGTGCAGGATTTATTGAGAGGGAAGAGGCAAGTATTGCATTTAGATTGTAGTTTTGTACAGTAGCTATGAAAGCAAAAAACAGAGCCATTTGGGTAGTTTTAACTGTTGCTGTTGCATTTAACCATTTGGGTATAACACTAAACTATTTTTGTTCATGTGTAATGATATGTAAATTACCAACTGTGGAATGTCTCTAAAACATTGCAATCTTATGGTGGTTTTGGCAGATAAGCACACGTGCAGTTGCGCAGCATTGATGATGCTCGACTTGGAGTCATTGAAATAAATGTGGCAAATCTTAAACACATCATCAATATCATCGTGTTCTTTTGTGGGCTAGCCTTGGTAGTGTCGGTCATGGCACTTGTCAAGTGATTGTAAAAATTGTGTACTCTGCTACCCTAACTGTAATGTCTATTTTCATTGTCTTGTTAAGTGATTGTAAAGACATTTTTGATGTGTATTCTGATCTGATTTTTCGGCATCCAGTGTTAGTTGACAGCAATGTGTATATGGTGGTGGTTCACAGGCTCTCTCCCCTTTTGTCTGTTTTCCCTTGGCGTATTGTCCACCATAATCCCTGAATAAAAATATTGTAGTCTAGTTCAAGATTGGAAATTTAAAATCTACCTTTCTACAAATTATATCTCATATTCAAAAGAAACAATTTAATGTATATAAACAAATGAATACACCAACATTTCATTTTCCGTGTTAAGTAACAGGTTTCATATCCAACTAATAAACCAACATGATTCTGTAAAAGTTTCATGTAAATGTAAAAAAATTAAACAATTATTAATAGTAAGGTTCACAATTCACCAAAATCACTAAAATGAAAAGTCAAAAATCAAAGAAGACAACAGTAAACTTAAATGTTTCACACAACCAGATTACATCTCCACCAGTGGCATATAAAAGTCCATAACCTGTATAAGAACATCTCCACGTTACATTTCAAATTTAAGTTTTCCATCATCACACAACATAATACATCACACAACATCATCACATCATCGTACACTCCAACAAGTTTTGGACAATTTTTTTGTCATGCGACACTCCAACAATCCCACAACCATTGCATTTCTTAGCCTTCTTGATAGCCTTCTATCTGTCGAACAAAAACAAAATTAAAAGAAAGACATTCTGTGCAGTTTTCTTTTTAATGTGTGTTGTCAATTATGATGGGGTATTAGATAAGATTATACTAATGGTCCATCAGTTGGACAATAAAATATATATTACTGCTGCAACCTTCTAACTTGTGTGTCTATGATTATCTTCAAAATCCTGTCCATTTCTTATTTTGCTATTATCATTAGTATGTCTCTATTATTATCATTAGTAACTTGCTCCTGATCTGGTCAATCTCTGAGCGGTAAACATTATACAAGTGAACAAAATACTGCATGCTTACCTTTAAAATGCTTGAAAAGGGAGAGCAAGATAACTGTTTGAGGATGCTGCCTCATGAACAAGAGTGGGTCACTGAAGTGAGACAGAATACTTCGGCCGGAATCTTGGGAAACAGACAGAGATAGAATACTTCGGCCGAAATCTCTTTGTGTAGAAGAGAGAGGAAAATGGGACTTGTGTAGAAGAGAGAGGAAATCAGACGGCCGGAGTTTGTGAAAGAGAGAGGCCTGATTTTGTTGTGAGCTTTGTGTAGAAGAGAGAGCAAGTTGCGCTTTAGGGATTTAGGAAGAAGCATGTCCGATTCTCTTTTTTTGACCTGACTCGACTTTTTTACCCGACTTGCTCCGCGTTTTTCCCCCCTCTCAACAACTTACTTTCCTGGGCGTTGGATCTCATCCAAAGGCTGAGAACGAAAGTCCGAATTTTACTTAAAATCAGGCTTTCCTGACTAGATTCTTACTATATATATATATATATATATATATATAGAGAGAAATTCTTCCATAAAGAACCGGTCACATGCATGATCGCAGCAACACCCTCTTTTTGATCGTTGATAAACTTATTCACCGAGATCAAACATAAATATACCCAAATTGTGAAATGCGACGCTCCAAAATATAGTGATACATCACCCATTCCGGTATCAAACATACTGCAATATAAATACAACTACAACTTTATTATTACAACAAGAAATCGTGAGTTTAAATACAAATATTATCTTCTGATAATATTTATACTCACATAAATCCTCATCACATTTATCGATACATTATTTTACAAAAATGGTGAGGACTACTAAACAATCCTTTCTAAAACCTTCATTCCATACCCCACTCAGACTCGCTATATTCTCGCCTCCCGAGAAGAATGGAACAAAAGGAAAAGGGTGAGCTCAACTAGCTCAAGAAAGAATATTATGACTAAGATAATATACAACAAATTATCGTTAGTCTTCAACAGGAAAAATTTAATGTATCACAATAGACAACAAATTTTAATCAATATTCGCAATGAAATAATAATTCATTGTAAGAGTTAAGTAGAGAATGCAAACTACTATCTTCTATGTATGAATTTAAAAGTTCATCGCTCATCTTTTATCCCCGTAATAACAATCAATATACATCCTGAATCAAATATTCATCTTTGCACTACAGCCAAAGATATTCATCACCGGCAGTGTTCATTTAAACACTGCTCATCTTTGCATCTACAGCCCAAAGATATTAATCACCTATCATGTTCATCTCAACACTTCGCTCATCTTTGCACTACAAAGCAAAAGATATTCTTCAGAATCATTCATCTTCTGCACTACAAAATAAAGATATTCAATAATATCATCATTTAAGACCGAGGATGATGAAAATATTTTAAAGAACGAATCCAAAGGAAACAAAATGACAAGGATTAAGGATTAAAGATTCAGATTTTGTTTTATCCATGTCCAACAATACCCCAAAAATAATCACAAGGTGTAAAATTCAAGAATGATCAAAACACGGATACAATCAAAGCTAGATCCAAAATAGATGTTTTGACAAAAGAAGAAATTTTATTTTTTTTCGTGAATAGTACAGATATTGAATAGTGCCAGATACGTGAATAAAGGCCAGATACGTGAATAAGACCAGATACATGAATAGTAAATCCTACACCAAAAGATAGAAATTCCAAAAAAATATTTTCACGCTTACGAATAAGTACTCGTGAATAAGAATCGTGAATAAGAACTCATGAATAAGAATCGTGAATAAGAACTCATGAATAGTAACTCCCCATATGAAAAAGTTCCAAATTTGATAAAAAATTCAATCAATATTTCAAAGATAATGATATCAAGAAATAATATCATTACGAAAAAAAAATAACATCCCTTACCTCAAAGAATCAAGATTTCTAAGGAAAGGCTCAAGTGATGTCAATGAAACTTGTACTAAATAAAGAACTCTCAAAGTATCTAAATACTCACAAAATACGCCAATAATATAGAGAGAGAAAGAGAGAAAACTTTGTTTCGTGTGATTTTCAATTTAACTTAAATTTATTTATAGAAAATGTTAGCTCTACCAAGCAGCATTTGACCTCACACCGATGGCTTTACCGCTACTATTGCCACCCACCACATTTGAAATAAAATTCAAGACATTTCTTCACCAACCACAAGTGGGGCCCACTCAATTCTAGAATTTTCCACCAAAATCAATTATAACCCTAATTTCCTAATCAAACACCTCTTAAAATTCATAACAAATCATTCGTGCATTTTTAATTCGCTCAAAATTTGTGGACATATACTCAACTTATGTATGTATAATATACCCAAAAATTACTATTATCCAACTATTTGATTAAAAATTATAACTCACGCAATATATCTCAAAACCCCGATTTAATTTTTAATACCTCCAACTGTAAAATACGATAAAACACCTCAACAATAATTTCTTCATTTATAACCACATAAATAAATCCATCATTTATATCCACATAAAATAAATATTTCTTTATCATATGAATCAATAATTAATTATTCACAAATAATATTACGTAATCACAATTATGACAACCAGCTGCTCCTCAGAAAGAGGGGCTTCTCAATAAGGATTTCTCCTTCATCGCAATTAGTGACCAAACCTCTCCTCGATGTAACTTTCTAGACATCGCCAATAATGCTATCTAATAATATTATTTAAATAATATGAATTATTGATCCGATAATGGAGATAATGCGTGTTGACAATTATCGAACAACAATAATATAAAATATCAACGCAAAGAATTATCAATCAATAAAATAAAATATCAATAAGAATTCATCGTAAAAATTATCGAGTAAAGGCCTTCACGTAAGGATCAATAATTCAAATACCAATAATACCGCGTAATGCGCATCAACACCACGCCAGACATCGTATTTTAACCACCGGCATTCCAACATGTTTTTAATTCAGAATAACCACGCCATTATTTTTAACCAACTTATATTTGCTCGCTTTTCTTCATCCAATCGCTTCACATGGGGCTCCACACATGGTCATACTATTGCATTTAATATTCCCCGACAAAGACATTTAATATTCCACGACCAAACTAATATTCCTCGACAAAATGAATATTTTATAACCACTGCTTATTTTGAAATATTTATGATTTAACCCTTAACTATCCACATTAATCAAATCAACCTTTACTATTTCAAAATAATAAATAAAGGAAATTCCTTTTATTTAAAAAATTTTGGGTCTTACAACCTCCCTCCTTATGAAATTTCTCATCCTCGAAATCGACGTGACGACTGTGTTTTCAAAAGGTGAGGATACCTCGCTTACATTTCGCTTCCAATTCCTGTGTCATTTCTTCTATAGCATGATTCCTCCACAAAACTTTAACTTGTGGTATGACCTTTTCATACAGTAGGGATATGCTCCTTCCTATCCAAGATCTTGATAGTACCTCCTCATACGCTAAGTCTTCTGCTATCTCGTCCCTGCGTTCTAACTCAATAACGTGGTTCGGTCTTTCACATATTTACGGCAAGTACGATATGTGAAACACATTATGAACACGTAGACATACTTTTGAGGTAACGTAAGTCTATAGGCTACATTTCCTACTTCATCAAGAATTTGAAATGGACCAATAAATCGTGGATCGAGCTTTCCTCTTCTTCCCAAATCTTGTAACTCCTTCCACGGAGCAACTCGCAACAATACATGATCCCCTACATTAAATTCCCACGCCCTTTCGATGAAGATCCGTGATAACTCTTTTGTCGATCTTGAGCCGCTTGTATACGCTGTCAATTATTTGGATCTTTTCTAGAGTCATATACGTATCAACTCTCGTCCCAACAATGTTGCTTCACCCACCTCATCCCAACATATCGAGAACGACATTTTCATTCCATATAATGCTTCAATGGAGCCACACCTATACTTGCTCGATAACCGTATGTTGTAGGAGAATTCCACCAATGGTAAATACTTATCCTAACCGCCTTGAAGTTCAGGACACGTAGTCTTAATAAATCTTCAAGAGTTTGAATAGTCCTCTCTCGATCATCCGTCTGCTTTGGGATGGTATGTCAACTAAATCGCAAATCTGCGCTCATATAGTTTGCAAGCTAACCCAAAATCTTGGCTTGAATCTTGGGTCACGATCCAAACTATGGATACAGTATGCCATGTGTAACCTCACAATCTCATTTACGTATATACTAAAGCAAGACGCTCAAGTGAATAAGTCTCCGTGACGGCAAGAAAAATGAGCAGATTTGGTTAATCTATCAACAATAACCCAAATAAAGATTGATGCCTTGAGAAACCGTAGGAAGACCCGTGAACGAAATCCATGGTAATGTGTTCCCACTTCCATTCCTAATCTCAAGTGGTTGCAATTTTAACCCTTTTAGTACTAGATGTCCGCTTTACACGCCGACAAGTTAAACACATCGAGATAAACTTTGTAATCTCTCTCTTCATATTATTCCACCAAAATGTATGTCAAGATCACGATACATTTTAGTACTTCCAGGATGGATTGCAAATGGTGTATCAGTGCCTCCATCATAATCTTGTACTTCAAATCGTAGTCGTTAGAACACAAAGTCTAGAGGACTCAAGTATTCCTTCTTCATCAATTCTCGCCCTAAATAGCTCCTTCTCAGATTTCTTCTTCATACGATCGCCTCCGGCCCAGCTGCTCGAGCAACCTTAACTTTTTTCTATTAAAGTCGGGCTCTACGCGATACTTGACATCATCGCACTCTGCTCCTCGCATACGATCTTCTACTCAACGCGCCACCTACCACGCTCGCTTTACCGTGGATGGTATCAATAGTGTGGTCGTAGTCTTCAATAGCTCGAGCCAACGTCACCGCCAGACGTTGAGTTCTTTTGAGTGAAGAAATATTTAAGGCTTTTATGGTCCTAATATATCTCCACTTTCTCCCATATATAGATAGTGCTCTCCATATCTTTAACATGAAAAACGATCACCGCTAACTCTAGATCACGAGTAGGATAATTCCTCCTCATACTTTTTAAGTTGTCATGAGGCATAAAGCTATGACTTTCCCACGCTGCATGAGAACACATCCTAACCCTTTGCCTCAAGCATCATCAGAGATAACAAATCCATCCAACCAGATGGTATTGTAACAAAATGCCAAATAAGTCTCCTCTAAGCTCTTGGAAACTTTTCTCGATTCTTCATTTAAACGAATTTCAGATCCTTCGAAAGTTAATGAAGTTAATGGAGTAGCGATTCGAGAAAACCTTCCACGAAATCTCCGATAATAACCAAATGCCTAAGCCCAAAAGCTACGATTTCAACACCGACTTCTATTGCTTCTAACTTCAGATTGCTTCAATCTTCACGGATCAACAGATACTCCATGTTTTGACACTGATGCCCAAGAAATGCTACTTCCTCGCCGTAACTCGCATTTCTTCAATTTGGCATATAGTTGGTTTTCACGGCCTTCTGAGAGTACCAAATTTTCAAACGGTGCTCACGATCTTCACGACTTTTGAATATATAAGGATGTCATCAATAAAGACAACAACGAATCCGATCCAAATATTCCTCAATACTTGGCTCATCATATCCATGAAAGTCAGCAGAGCATTAGTTTAGTCCGAAAGACACGACTAAAGAATTCATAATGCCCATACCGAGTTCTCAAGGCGCTTTGGAATATCCTCGCCTCTAATTTCAAATTTGATGATATCCGAATCTAAGATCGATTTTGAAAAGAATTGCGCTTCTCAGAATCGGGTCAAACAAGTCATCAATACGAGGTAGAGGATACCTATTCTTGATGGTGACATGGTTCAATTCCCGATAGTCAATACAAAGTCGATACTCCCGCTTTTTTCTTCTTTACGAATAAAACAGAGCACCCCAAGGAGACGTACTAGATTTAATGAAACCGATGTCCAACAATTCCTCGTAGTTGACCTTTAACTCCCCAAGTTCAATAGAGCCATTCGATATGGGTTTTAGAAATGGGCTTTGTATCAGTTCAAGATCAATAAAGAATTCAACTTCACGCCTGGGGTAGACCGGAAGTTCTTCAGAAATACGCCAGAAAGTCAATAACAACAGAATATTATTCAAATTCGACGGTCTTTATTCAAATCCATAATATGGGCTAAGAAAGTTTGACATCCGCTTTTCAATAAACGAATAATTTTTATGATTAGATATGATAGTGATTGATTTTAATGGTTTAGTTGCTTGAATTGCATAACAAAGTCAAGTTAGAATATGAAAACTAACAACCTTACGAAAACAATCAATTTTGGCATGATGAGTAGTTAACCAATCAATCCCTAAAATCACATCAAAAGCAAGTATCTTTAAAGAGATAAGGTCAATGTGTAAGGTGATGGTGCCAACTCAATCAAACAAGATTTATAAACAAAGGATGTGATGAAAGTTTCTCCTAACTGAGTTTCCACAGATAGGTCAAAGTCTAATTTCTCCTGAGTCAAGTTTAAACGCTGAGCATACGCAGAGAGATAAAATGAATGGGTAAAGACCAGATTGTAAGGTATAAACTTCGCAAGAATTTATAAATAGCTTACCCGTGATACCCTCGCTTGTTCCTCGATTATGACCAACCACAACAAACGCCTTCCTTAATCGCTGATTTCGATTTTCTCGGGATGTTTTCGAGTCACCGTCCCTCACGAATCTAGGTTTCGCACTATCAGATAATCTCGAAAGCGATATGTCCTTCCTTTCCACAACTATAGCATACCTTGAATCGTCAGGCGCGCTTGACCGATATGTCCTCTTTTCCGCATTTGAAAGATATGACCGGTGGTCGTTTCTCCTCCCTTAGAACCCGCTTGTCACCAGACCGCTGCCTTCACATAGTCGTTGTTAAATCTCCTCTTTTAAAATCTCCTCCCCGACTCGCTTCTTCGCTTTTCACGACCATGATTACCACCAGAGTGGTTACCATTTCATTCATTCTGCTTTTCTCCGCAGTTATCATTATTCGCTGATCGCTATCTCCGTACGATCCTCGTTATGGTCCTCAACGACCGCATCAAGTATCTCGCCTAATAATCGAGCCTCATTTACAACATCCTAATAAAGAGAAAGTTTATGAGAAATGAGATACCGACGACGCCGTGTTTCAAACCTCTAAGAAACATCCGCGCCATACGCTCCTCATCCTCCACCAAATGAGGTGCAAACCTCGATAACTCGCAAACTTTGCCTCGCATCGAGACACCGCCACGTTGTTTTGTTCCAATCGATGAACTCCACTTCCTTCATACGACGATTTAACACTTTCGTGAAAGTATTTGTCATTAAATAGTCTCTCAAACGCTCCCAAGATATACCGAAAATGTACCGATTTGGTACGCTTCACGCATTCTACCAATGAATCCGCTTCGCCACTTTAACATAAGGTGGCGAATGGAACCTTCGTTCTCCGCATCCCAAGACATCAATATCTTGGTAATTTGTTCGACCCATGTTTCCGCCGCGATCGGATCCGCTTTCCTTAAATTTCGTGGTCCCAACTTTTCGAATCGCTCACGTGATAACCCGTGAATTGCTATCATTTCTCCTCAGATTTTGAACACGAAGTCTCCTCGTCTGATTTTGTATGAAATCGCAAAAACTTCTAAACATCCCCTCGCTCATCATCTCGCCAATGGTGTTGTTTCACAGAGGAACATCACCACTTCGCTGCACGCTCTCCTCGCTGGTAAAGACAGCATCTCCACTGGCCTCATTTACTCCATCATAATATTCTCAATGACATTCTCAAATATCATCGCTATAAAACAAGGGGTTAATTAAGGAAATCAATATATCACATAATATCCCTATATATCGACTAACTAACAAATAAGCTTAGTAGGACACACCTAATGAAGGATTTACTCTGCCTCCCTCCTAGTTCTATTCCCCATCTCCGCCAGAGATCATATCCCTAAGCTCGATACCAACCGTGACGCCTCCCCAAAATAGGTATACATCACCCATTCTGAAAGTCACAATACACGGTATGTAAACAACTACAACTTTATTATTACAACAAGAAATCTGTGAGTTTAAATACAAATATTATCTTCTGTATAATATTTATACTCACATAAATCCTCATCACATTTATCGATACATTATTTTACAAAAATGGTGAGGACTACTAAACAATCCTTTCTAAAACCTTCATTCCATACCCCACCTGCACTCGCTATATTCTCGCCTCCCGGAGAAGAATGGAACAAAAGGAAAAGGGTGAGCTCAACTAGCTCAAGAAGAATATTACGACTAAGATAATATACAACAAATTATCGTTAGTCTTCAACAGGAAAAATTTAATAGAATACAATAGACAACAAATTTCAATCAATATTCGCAATGAAATAATAATTCATTGTAAGAGTTAAGTAGAGAATGCAAACTACTATCTTCTATGTATGAATTTAAAAGTTCATCGCTCATCTTTTATCCTCAGAATAACAATCAATATACATCCGAATCAAATATTCATCTTTGCACTACAGCCAAAGATATTCATCACCGTCATGTTCATTTAAACACTGCTCATCTTTGCACTACAAAGCCAAAGATATTAATCACCATGGCATGTTCATCTCAACACTGCTCATCTTTGCACTACAGCCAAAGATATTCTTCAGAAATCATTCATCTTTGCACTACAGCCAAAGATATTCAATAATATCATCATTTAAGACCGAGGATGATGAAAAATATTTTTAAAGAACGAATCCAAAGGAAACAAAATGACAAGGATTAAGGATTAAAGATTCGTATTTTGTTTTATCCATGTCCAACAAATACCCCAAAAAATAATCACAAAGTAGTAAAATTCAAGAATGATCAAAACATGGATACAATCAAAGCTAGTATCCAAAATAGATGTTTCTGACAAAAGAAGAAATTTTATTTTTTTGTGAATAGTGCCAGATATGCGTGAATAAGGCCAGATACGTGAATAAAGGTCAGATACGTGAATAAGACTGATACATGAATAGTAAATCCGACACCAAAAGATAGAAATTCCACAAAAAAATATTTCACGCTTCACTTAATAAGACTCGTGAATAAGAATCGTGAATAAGAACTCATGAATAAGAATCTCGAATAAGAACTCATGAATAGTAACCCGACATGAAAAAGTTCCAAATTTGATAAAAATTCCAACCAATATTTCAAAGATAATGATATCAAGAAATAATATCATCCTAAAAGAAAATAACATCCCTTACCTCAAAGAATCAAGATTTCTAAGGAAAGGCTCAAGGATGCCGAATGAAACTTGTACTAAACAAAGAACTCTCAAAGTATCTAAATACTCACAAAATACGCTCAATAATATAGAGAGAGAAAGAGAGAAACTTTGTTTCGTGTGATTTTCAATTCTAACTTAAATTTCTATTTATAGAAAACGTTAAATTACCAAGGCAGACTTCAACCGCTTACACCGATGGCTTTTACTCGCTACTATTGCCACCCACCACATTTGAAATAAAATTCAAACATTTTTCACCAACCACAAGTGGGGCCCACTCAATTCTAGAATTTTCCACCAAAATCAATTATAACCCTAATTTCCTAATCGTATACCTCTTAAAATTCATAACAAATCATTCGTGCATTTTTAATTCGCTCAAAATTTGTGGACATATACTCAACTTATGTATGTATAATATACCCAAAATTACTATTATCCAACTATTTGATTAAAAATTATAACTCCCGCAATATATCTCAAAACCCCGATTTAATTTTTAATACCTCCAACTGGTAAAATACCGATAAAACACCTCAACAATAATTTCTTCATTTATAACCACATAAATAAATCCATCATTTATATCCACATAAAATAAATATTTCTTTATCATATGAATCAATAATTAATTATTCACAAATAATATTACGTAATCACAATTACGACAACCAGCCGCTCCTGTGAAAGCAGGGGCTTTCCGATAAGGATTTCTCCTTATCGCCAAGCAATTAGGTGACCAAACCTCTCCTCGATGTAACTTTCTAGACATCGCCAATAATGCTATCTAATAATATTATTTAAATAATATGAATTATCGATCCGATAATGGAGATAATGCAAGTTGACAATTATCGAACAACAATAATATAAAATATCAACGCAAAGAATTATCAATCAATAAAATAAAATATCGAATAAGAATTCACCGTGAAAAATTATCGAGTAAAGGCCTTTCACGTAAGGATCAATAATTCAACAATACTGCGGTAATACCGTGCGCATCACATACCGCCAGACATCGTATTTTAACAACCAATAAAGGTATTCCAACAAATTTAATTCAGAATAACATCAGATTTTTAACCAACTTATATTCGTCGCTTTCTTCATCCAATCGCCTCACATGGGGCCCATATAACAATATTGCATTTAATATTCCCCGAGAAATATTCCACCACCAAACGAATATTCCTCGACAAAATGAATATTTTATAACCAACTTATTTTGAAATATTTCATGTATTTAACCCTTAACTTTCCACATTAATCAAATCGCTTACTATTTCAAAATAATAAATAAAGGAAATTCCTTTTATTTAAAAAATTTTGGTCTTTATAAAAAGCTTCTACCTCGGCTTATTTTTTAGACGCATTTAATATTCCATAACTCAACTTCTATTGAACTAAAAAAAAAAAATTAATATTAAAAAATCAAATACGGACAAGTTCTTTATTTGCTATTTTTTATAATACCATTTTAAAAACAAATATTTTTATAAAAAACAAATATTTTTATAATAACAAATAAAGAATATAAAATATTTTATAAAATAAATATGAATATTTTATAAATTCACTTTATAAAATATTTTATTTTATTTGTTATAAAATATTTGTTATTTTATAAAATATTTTAATTATCCAACATTAATTTTATAATCAAATAAAGAATATAAAATATTTCAATAAATAAATATTTTTTTATAAAATATTTTATAAAATTTTGTTATAAAACATTTATAAAATATTGTATTTGTCATTTCTTAAAATAATATGTTATAATATTTTTATAAAATATTTTATAAAAACATTTGTTAAAAATATTTTATAAAATATTTTATGTTATTATAAAAATATTTTATATTTGTTATAAAAACACAAATGTTTTATAACATTTGTTATAAAATAAAATAATTTATATAATAAATGTTTTATATAACAAATGTTTTAAATAATAAATGTTTTTATAAATGTTATAATATAAAATATTTTATAAAAACAAATATTTTATAACAAATGTTTTTATAACAAATATTTTATAACAAATGTTTTTATAAAATATTTTATAAAACAATGTTTTTATAAAATATTTTATAAAACAAATGTTTTTATAAAATATTTGTTTTATAAAATATTTTATATTCTTTATTTGTTATTATAAAATATTTTTTTTATAAAATATTTGTTTTTATAAAATAACAAATATTGTTATAAAAAATAAAAATAAAGAACTTGATTTTTATACAAATATCGCCACTATTTGATTTTTATATAAGTCAAGAGAGGTCATACCATTGAATTTTAATTTTTTTTTTTTACAATTTTACATGTCGCATTCTATTGATTATTTAATATTAAAAATTGCTTTTAGCTAAAACAAACCGACAACACGTTAACTACATGTGGGTCCTCCTATATTAAAATAAAAGTTTATAGGTTTTACTTTGGTAAGATATTTATGTTTCAATCTCATGTTTTATCAATCATCTCAAAAAGTACACAGACAAGACGATAAGAACTATAAGAACTTATATATGCAAGCCATTCTATATATATATATATATATATATATATATATATATATATATATGCACGTTTTATAGCGATAATTGTACAATTAAATATATATTTTAGTTATAAAATATCAAAATAAATAAACATCAATTAAGTTATTCACTTTTGTCATATGCAAGGAACAAGTCAAGTCATGCATGACTTTAATATTTGCAAAGAGCATAATATTTTTGGCTACCTAGAACATAAGTCATTATCTACCAGATTTCTGAGCTTGTAATTTAGAAAGATTTCGATAAAAATCGAATGAATTCGATCCAATTTAAATGAAAAAGTTTATTCGATAATCGATATTTTCAAATATCCTAATAACATATTTTATTATTTGCTTCTCTAAAAAAATTCAAAAAATTATTATAAATTTATTTAATATTACCTAATATAATAGCTATTATCAGAAAAAAAAGTTCATTCAGCCATTTAATTAAAAAAATTGGACTAAACTAATCAGCTCAAAATTGTCTAAATGACTGACCGATTTAACTATTTAAATGAATTTTTTTCAAAATAAACACATTAAAAAATTAAATCGATCAATCATTCAATCTTTCGGCTGCAATCAAACAGCCACTTAGTCGGTAGGTGTAGCCGGGGTAACAATACCATATGCAATTTTTACCGAGGCTAATGGGGGCACATCCAAGTTCAATCAACCATAGCCATAGGTGTCACTGCACTTATGAAGACAAAACATATAGTACGTACACTGAAAAATTAAATGACAGAAAGTCTAGGCCCACAAAAGAGGTGCATAAAGGATAAACATTTCTATAGTCCTTATTCCATTGGTTACACCTACAAATATAGAAGAGCCAAACAACATCGATCATATCTTCTCACTTATTAAACTCTTGAAAATTAAAGAATATATATATTAAAACCCCTTATAAGCCTTAACCTACATATATATATATATATATATATATATATATATATATATATTTCATTTTCTTATTGTTTCAAGTTTTCTTCAAAGTTGAAATACTAATGGGGAGTGATCTGAATCTGGTCCTCACCGGCGATCCTCGTACTTGTACGGGTGCATGTCGCCGCCGTCATGCATTCCGGTGCATGAAGAATACTCCGGGTAAATTCATACGGTAGCAACGACGGTCGGAGTGGGCGAAATGGCGAAAGCTGCTTAGAAAGATAGTGAGAGAAAGCAAGAACATATACGGATCCAAACCCTTGACGTTTAAGTACGATGCGGTTAGCTATGCGCAGAATTTTGACGAGGGCCTTCACAATGAAGAATATTACGTACGCTGTCCCCAAGTATTTCCATAATTTGATTAGCCTTTCTTTTTAGATGAGTGAAGTTTGTTTGTTTGTTTTTTTAATTTTATTTTTGTAGTTATATATAAAAATATATTTAATTAGTGACCGACTGTGAATCTAATTATCAAGATCATTGGCTTTATTAATCAGCTGCAAATGTGAGTTGTGTTTTTGGGTATGAGCTGAATTCAGTATATACATATATTTATATATATATGTAGTTTTATTAAGGTGAATTTTATGATTATATATTGTGCTTAGAAATTAATGAAAATTGCTCATAATTAATAGTACGCTCCTCTCCACTAGCTAAGCTAGCTAGGGAAAGAGGGAAAGGGAATGATGATAAAAAGCAGAGCATACATGATACTCCTACATAATTGGTTGGGTCGGTTGCAGACCTCTGAAATCAAGGAAGATAAAAACCGAAGAAATTACTGGCCGGTGTGGGTGGGGACTGGGGAGGTAAATTCTGAAAAGTTAAAACAAGTTGAAATTTGATAGATTCTTTTTGATCATATGGTTAATTAATTGTCCCTAGAAGGAATTTAGTAAATCTTTTAATCAACCAAATTTAACTAATCAATTTTTTTTATTTTACTATATCTGATACTATAAATTAGTTGTTCTCCCTGTCACACCGTAAAAACTCTTTTCTTTAAATTATATTTTTTGTTTTGTTTGCACTCTCTAAATGTTACTCCCCTTTCCTAAAAAATTATCGTTTTAAAAAGAAAAAAATTATTTCAAAAAATATTGCTTATAATTTTCGGTAATAATAAATTATTTACTTTCCTACTCCGTATATTACTACTACATTCTCTCATTGTCTCAAGAAATTATCTTCCTTGTATTAATAGTTTTCAACTTTTCATAAAAGGATAGTGATGGAATTTCAAACAAATTTTACTTGATAAATGATACTACTATTTATACTCCCTCCGTCCCTATTTAAATGACGCTTTAGAGATTTTACAAGATTAAAGATAATGATTAGAAATCATTAAATATAAGTACTCAATCGTCTATAATACCCTTAAATCATTAATTTACCATAGCACAAGAGTTTAAAGTACCAAAAAAATAGATAGAGTAATGAGGGATAATTTTGGAAAAATTATCATTAATTCTCCTAGATTTGAACAAACGTCAATTAATTAGGGACAAATAAAAAACTCTAAAACGTCATTTAAATAGGAACGAAGGGAGTACAAATTAAACAACTTTTTAGTATCAAAATTCAAAAACAGTGGCATGAATAAAGTGATACCCAAAAGTTTTAAACTTTCGGTTATATATATCTTCTTTTAGAGCAACTCCAGCAGGCCGGAGTTGCAAAAATCCTAGACTATATTAGTCTAGGAAGCAGATTTTGCTCCAACAGATGGACTATATTTAGTCCAACCATTTTTCTGGCAATCCAAAAAGACTAAATCAAGGAACGAAAATCTCATGGACTATAATTTTATTATTAAATGGGAGAGAGGATAGAAGAAAAGAAGAAGGAGGAGATCTGTAAAGAAGAAAATGAAGGAGAAGAAGGTCTGTGAAGAAGGAGATGAAGAAGACGTAAGTGGGAAGAGCTCTAGCAACAACATATAGAATTTCGTGAATCTGAATGATACAATTATTAGGGTAATTGGAAAATCTATAAATATGTACAATAATTTAATAAATTTTACATTTTCAATCAATTATTCCAACATTTAGTAATTGTTAGTATTTTATTAATAATAATTTATATTTTTATTATATTTGATTTTTATTTTTATTGATAATCTCTCTTTAATTTATTTTTTTAATAGAAAATCATGGTCCTCCGATGTATTATTTTTAGATAGAAAATCATGGTCCTTCGAAGCTTTTTTGAATTCATCGATTATTTTAATCTTTTATATTATAAATTCACTTTTGGATATTCACAAGATAGTTTTATCCGCCAAGAATTGAAGATTATAGAACATCCGTCAATGCCATATATGGACTAAATATGGTTCAGCAGATAATCCATTTGACGAAGATGCTCTTAGTTCATATGTTATGAAAATCAAGATAATCTTTTTCTGTGATAGACTTTGATTCTAGATATTTGGACCCAAAAAGAAAGAAGAATAATGTACCGAAAAGTATTGCCTTTTCATTCTATAAGAGAATAAAGTACTCTTGATGTTAGTGGAGAGTCAAATTCAAGATTTTCGAGTTTTTCAAGTTCTCCTTTAAATTATCGAGTCAGCGGAGGTTAAAGAGATTCTATTAAGATGAAATTTATTTTTTTGTAAAGTTTAAATCGACTAATAGAATGCCGACACATTATAAAGCCTCGCACGCGTATCAAAGATTCTATTACGAAATCAATTAACTTACCTAAAAATGAACTTCATACTAACAACTTTCAATTAAAAGTATGACATTCAATTGAATAAATTAGTTTGATTAGTCGAGTTGACTCAAACAAATTAATATCTCATTTTTTATTCTATTTACTTCATCTCTCAGTATCAAATCCGTTTTCTTCCTTTTCCTTTCTTATTGGATAGGAAAATATAAAAATCCAACACTTTCCAACTTCATTAATTAGCACATACATTCACAACTGTAATAGTATACATTAAATAAAAAAAATATTACCATTCACATTTTCAAATTTATATAATTGAATCTTTTCCTCTACACTATTTATACATATTCATCACCAAAAATTCTACATATATTCAATATTGCTTTCATATTATTCAAAAATATCACTGTCAGTAGATGAATGAATGAATTAATATATATTACATATATTCTAAAATTCACAATTATAATGTTTAAATAAATTATATACTAATATTCAAAAAGACTTGGGCCTCCGATGAGTTAACCTACTTAGTCGGAATAACCTTCCAAAAAGTATTTATTGTGTTTTCATTTTTTGAGTACTAGAGATTCAGGAATTTCTAGTCGAAATAATGCTTAGAATAATAGTTGTACAAAACACATTTAGATTATAATTTTTTACTACTTAATCTTTCATTGTTAGTCTAAACTGAATAGTAAAAAAAAAATAAAAAATAATCGAAGCACATCTTCTGCAAAAATGTTAGAAAAATTAATAATAAGATTTTTTAAAATAAAGCACGTACTATTAGTAGTATCATTACATTAGATGAGAAAAGTATTATAAATTTTAATATACTTAAATAAAAGAACCACCAAGTTAAAATGTCAAATATCCTTCATTTCAAAATATATGATCAATTTTGAATCTTTAAAGTCAATTTAAAATATTTTTAAATTAAAAAGTTATACTAATTAATATTTAACTTTAAATAATACAATTCTAAATATTATAAAAAGTGTTACTAATTATAACATTTATTATTTTTAGAAAATTAAAAGAATTACATCACCTTTTAATGTATAAATATTTTTAACTGATTTTAAAATCTAAAAATAAATTGAGTAATTTCTGAAAGCAGACTAGTCAAATGCTTACGAAACGAAAAACACACACAAACTAGGAAAACCACCACCCTTCTCCTCATCTCTTTCTCTTGGATCATAATTTCATATACAGACCGCACATGCATGTATGTATGTATGTTCGCTTTAAGGGCTTCTATTCGTAGTATGAATCAAATTCATATATATATATGTCCTCTGAATTTTATTTTAGTGCAATTGCATGCGTACCTTCTCTATTTCTCAAATTCATTTAATTTCTTCAGGTATAAATCGAATTCATATGCTGAAGTTTTTATAATATTATGAAATCGGTGGAGTTTCTGCATTTTTTAATGTGCCATGCATATACATCCATCCACACGCAAATTTAGTAGGAGTAGTAGTTTATGGATTATTATTTTGAGGATTATGTTGTAGGTTGCTTTCCGTGCAGTGTATTGAACTGAAGAAATTAAATAGATTGCTTTGAAATCTTGTATCGAAGTCTTTGTTAAAATTCTGCTAATTAGCAAAGGACAATATTGTTATTTTGTTGGGTTCTGCATATATATATATATATATAAACACATTTTCTTTTCATGACCTAAAATTGCTTGGTAAATATTAAGGCTACCCTTAAGATTACACAATCTTCTTAGTTTGAGTTTGTAAAAAATGCAATTATGCTGCAAGAATATCGAAACCCCTTTCAATTAACGTTCATTCCTTTCCCAGCTGATGCATGTGGTGCAGATGTTCTTCTATGCTCATTATATAGTGTTGAATACCAGAGCACTAGCAGCCAGGCATGTCACCTGTAAGCAAACGAACTATTTTATATACTTCTGGTTGGGGTGAGTTGCCTATGGTGGGATATTTGTTTATTCTTAATGCAAATCAGTGAACATTTTTTATATACAATCCTAATTCTCTGTTTTAAAACTACTTTATGGATATCATCATATCATATTTATCAATGTAAGAAATTAATAATAAACTGTTTTTTTTGTTAAACACTAACGGTATCTTCGTGTCAGCTTACGTGTTAAATGAGACTAAATCCCTTAATTCCCGAACGTTTTTAAGGCACACCCTCCATGAGCCTGGTGCATTCATGAGATTTTCTCTCGGACCACCATGCCAACCCCTTGGGGTAGAAATAAACTGTTCTACTCAACTTACTTCAATGAAATGGGAAAGCTGTACCTGGGCTTTATCTGGTGCTTCAAGACTTTGTTGCTCAGGCAGGCTTAACTGGAGATGGACCGGAACATGTCCATCCTCAATAATGCTTAACTCGTTCGGAATGAAGACATTCCTATTTGCTGTTGCATCTCTTCCATATACCTGAGAGATGAATCCTTAAACATTGGTGTAGGTACAAGGATTGTAAATGTTAGTTCATAAGAATTTCCTCTTTTTTTCTTTTTTTAATAGTTTTCTGACCATAATACCTTTTTGTACAATTCGTTATTTTCTTGACCAATGAGGTTAACCTTCTTATAAAGTTCTAAATTTTCTTGATGAATAAGGCTCCCTGTAATAAATTCAAACAAGTTCAGCTATCAGGGACGATTTACATTAGTCTTAACAAAATACTCACAAAGAACAGCTATTGTTCTAGAAAGACCTTTCTGTTCAGCTCTTGTATCTCATTAGTTAATATCTGCTCCTGCAAATTTAGGAAAACTATGCATCAGAAGTTGAAAACCATCATGTTAAATCTTATGCAAAATTTCATATGGGCCACAACTAAATGAAAATATTAACTTGTCTGACCTTTTTCATCCGGACATCCCAGACTCATTTCCAGTTGGTTTTCCAGATTTTGCAGGTCTTTCACCTTCAAGCCGTAAAGTTCCTTCCCATCAGTTGTCTGTCTTGTTAATATGGCCATGTAAGTAATTCATCACCATGCATTGTGAGAGGCATAGATGCATTTTTAATATAATGCTAATTAATCAATCAGCTAGAAGAGTGAGCATTGTGCCATGTAAGTAATGTTGACATATGGTATTAATCAATCACCTAGAAGACCTGGATGCAAGGTTGAAAAATCCCAAATTTGGGTCAAGAGACGAATTGGTAGAGTATGAACACCAATCAAAATATATTCATTGGGGCAGCTTAAAAGAAATGAAAGGAAAAGAGATGGCATATGTGAAAGAGATATATATAAAGCATGCAGGGTCACAAAGAGAGTGCTGCAAAGCATTTTAAAATGATCTGTATTAGAAAGGATGGGACTATGAGCTGCTACTATGGAAATAGAGAAGGACAGTAGCAAAGACAAAAAGAAGAGGAAAAAGTGATATGAAGAGGAGGACAGTATCTCATTAACCAAGTTTCCTGAACATTCTCTAAAAGCCTTCCTAAATCAAGAATAGACTATTATGAAGTAAATCTATTGTCCTTGATGAAAACACGCAAAGAAGAGCATAAATTATTATGATAGATAAAATCTTTGATGTTTGAACTTCGATCTTTGGTCTCTTTTTTACACCAAACTTACTTGTGTTAACTAACATGTGCAAGGATTGTGTAAACTTACTTCATATATGGTGTTTATCAAAAGGAAAGGGGAGAAATTACTATTTGCTGGGGCGGTTACACTCTTTTAGATTATCTTATTGTCCGACTCAGCTAGCTAGCTATGATTTTTCCTTGGGTGCAGTGATGTTTAAGTTGATGCCATGGAGATTTGAACCTTGTGCTACAGCCTCGACAGGATTTAGCAGCTAGAGTCATCTGGCATCTCCAAGACAAGGGATGCGAGACTTTTACATTAGTTTTGATGACTATAAAAATTCCCAAATAAGCTAATCCCTTTTACTAGTCAAAATGTGTTTTTAAAACATGATTGAATCGAGAATGCAACTAACTAATCATGTTTAGTATTGTAAACTTCCAGAGGTTAATTAAAACTATATATCGACCTGATCAGAGATATTACTGTTATACTATAAGAGTGAGCATTGTGCCACTGTTATATATCTTGCCCCTAGGCCCTAAATATCACATTTCATTGAGCACTTATAACCCGCTTTCCTTATACTTCATGCATTCTTGGTTTTGTTTTTAAACATTTATTGTTTATAGGATGTTACAGAATACTTGCTTCGTTAATACTTTTGTCATTCAAATGTCTTGCCATGATATTTATTTACCCTACATCAAAGCACCGGAGCAATAATTTTACATGAACTGTCAAAATAATTTATTTATAAAGCATATTGTACCATATCAAACTAATCTCGATTCTGTAGGCTTGTACCTCAGAAATTCATAATTATAATCTACCCTTTTATTCTTCCCCTCCTTTTATAACTAGGCAAAATACAAAGCTAAAGGAGTGATATTTACCTATGGTTTTCTTGCAAGATCTGTAATTGATGCCTTAAAATAGTTGCCTCCTTTTGCCAGAACTAGCAAGTACAACAATTCAGGTTAAGTGCATGAAAATAGTTATAATTTACTTTCACCACTAGAAATTTCACGTAAATATAATTATCATTGACATTGCTTAATGTTAACGCCAAGATCTTCTGCCACGTCCCAATCACATAAGACGCCCTGATCCTGCACAATAAACACGATAAACACCACAAGCTTGACGACCGCTCCGGCTTTGAAATAGCTTTCGAAAGTGAAAAGTCAAGATACGTGTTCACAAGGTTAATAATGGAGGATGTAATGTCTAGTGTATTGAGAGAGATAATAATTCTCGGTTGTGTGTATGTGATTATGAATGAGAATGTGTATGAGAACGCACCGTTTCAGGAAGACTTCCTTGCTAGGTTATACTCTCTCTTCACCGGATTACTGTAAGTACCCACCCACTACTATCCGACACGCCCTCTTGATCCGACGGGTCTGCCAATCGCATGTAGTCTATCTACTACTTTTTGATCACTGTTTCTACTACCGGTCACTGCGATCCCATCCACATTAATGCATGGTAGGTATTTTAGTCAACCGTCATACTTTTTCATCATTACAAGTCAAAGATAAAGATATTAAAATATTTAATGGGTTAGTCCAATGAACCGACCCAATTCCATGGGGTTAAATAGAAGTAATATGGTGACTAGTCCCAGTGACTTTCAAGGTTCAATAATGATGGCCCAATAGATTAATTAAACAAGTAAGCCCAACTTACTCGGCCCAAAGAGGGAAATATCATGACCCAACATTGCCCTCTAGTTTTTTATTTAACAGAAGGTTTAATAGGAAACTATAAATGGCATCGGTTCAGGACAAAAGAAATTATAACAAGACCAAAAAAGACCCAAAATACGGCTTACCGAAGCCCATTTGGTGAACATTAAATGGCAACATAAAGGGTTCATCTTCGCTGACCTCTCATGTAAGTACCAACCAATCGCTTTTAAATATCGAAGCTCATACCATAAAATGAAATACCGGTTCGGTAATAGCGTGCGTCCATGATATTTTACTAAAGGTCCATAGTAAGAAGTAATCGAGATGTACGATTCTGCCATCGTTTCACAGATGAAATGAGAGAGAACGGAGGCCTAAATCGAAAGGCCACTGCACCGATAAATACTCGGACCTTAACCTGACGCTTCTCATTCAAATTCTAAATCATTACTAACATTTAATGTATTACCAGACACCGTGGTAAATCACAAGATAAAAGACAACTTTACCAAATTTGATAGCTTTTACTCGCCCATTTGAAATTCGAGCGCTTTTGAAGTTTTCTTCTCCTCTGAACTCTCTTTTCTTCTCTCGCGAATCACAAAATGGCTTTCAAGATTACAACAAAGTTCACCCTCCTAGTAACACCAATCAACACCGATTCACCAAACCCCAACCCCTGCCAAGAAACCTCGAACTTGAACCCCAAAGGAACGAAACCGATAAGAATCCTCCTCCAAAATCCCAAAACTCCCTCTGAATAATAATACAGAATACGGAACGCTTCTCGCATGCCCAACACTTCTCTATCACACTGTTAAAGAGAGGATTCGATCTCTACGCACTACATTCTGGATACTCACGCGGCTAGGGCTCCTGTGTCCCAGAGTGAAAATGTACCAACGACTGTAGGGTTGGATACTGTCTCCCTATGACCTTGCTTGAGGCAGGAGTCCGCTTCCCCTACTACGCCTTCATAAGTGACTATATCATTCTCAGGCGTGGTTCGCCAATTGGTACTCAAATTTTATATTCACATTTTGCCTTTGCCGCTTTCATGCCATGAAATCAAAGCATTGAGCCTTCCTCGACTTCTTCTTCACCGTGAACAAGATCGCCCAATCCGTAGAGAGAGGGTTCAAGGCCCTCAAAGAAACACTCTCTCGAAGCTCCTGGAGAAAAGTTCAGAGACGTCATTGGTGAACACTCCTTCGAGCAATAGGGATGGCACGAGAAGTGGTTCTTCGTCAAAGGTCCCTAAATCTCTTCTTTATCTAATCATAATCGACGAGAAAATCTCACGACTTGATTTCGAGATATTTCAAGAATCTGAAGTCCGAGATGATGGAGCTTTTGATAATTTTCCTAAGGAGGAGTGGAAGTATAGACTCCTTTCAAGGTGTACGGTTATATGACCCATAAATGTAAATTTGGCCTATTTTATATATAAATATTTGAAAATGTTCTTATGATGTGAATCTAACATAGATCATTTTGTTTGCGATTCTTCGATCGTACCGAGCCTCCTAGAAATAAAGGAATTTGAAGATTTTTTTGTCTGGAAGTCTTTCAAGTCATTGAGAGTCTGCCATAGAAGTTATCTCCGTCAAACCAACCCCTAAATACACACCGATGAATTCCAAATGTAAAAATTAAGTCGATGAGGTTCCTGCATCAAAGAGACCCTCCGTCTCGCCAAGAGAGAGGCCGTTAGAAACCCAGATCAACACCTCTTCCCAGCCTCTTCAAGCTTATCCTAAACTGAGCCCACCAAACCAATCTTCGACGAGAGGTTCGCTTCGATCGTCCCGATCAAGAAGTATCCTCCAAACCAAGAAATTAAAACCAAAATAACTCTCGACATCAAGAACTCAGGGCCTCAGCCCTCGATCACCCACCCTTCGTGGCTACCAGAAATACAAATTGTCAAAGAAGGAGCAGACGAAATCTGCTCTAACACCATCCAGAAGAGAAGCGACACCGACAATACCAACCAAGTTCTCGCTTCACCCATATCTCCCGAGAACCCATTCCAAATAAATCTCCTTCTCCTAAATCAGATACGCGACCCCTACCTCCCGACAACCAAATTTCTTCTCCGAAAAGATCGAGACCACCCTCAATGATCCGCCCTTCAGTCGTGGTTATTGCGTTGAAAGCTATAGGTCTCATCGAGCTGTATGTACTCGATTCAATGCAAATTTCCTCGATCTTTTTGAGCTGGTCCAAATCACGATGTCAATTTGCTCAAAGGACCACACGGATGGAAATTGCCGACGAGGGGATGAGCTATCCGCTAAGGTAAGTAATAGCTTATATTTTCTATTTTTCTCGCTTTGTTTAGATATCTCTAACACCGATTTTTAATATCGCTCAATATATGCAGTTAACGTATTTTCAAGCGCTTACGTCCGAGGTACATAAATGGGGGAAGCGAGGAAGATTTCATGAGAGACGTAGAGATCAATACCGAAATCGACCTTCGCTCGAGAAAGGGCCGATCGCTAAGACGCTCTTCATACCATCGACGCCAAAGAGACTTTCTGACGACTAGGGATGGACTTCAAGACGCCCTGACGATGAGTGGCATTACGAGGAAGGATGGGCATGGCCGTCCAAGCCGGCCAACAAGTTTTAATCTAATATGAACGGCGGTTCGGTCAAGAAAACCTACTCCTAAGGCCACAAACGAGGAGTTTTCTTCAACCAACCGGTTTCAAGATTCAATCTATGCGAGGCTCAGCGTAAGACCGGACGAGAGCTTAAGACATAAAGGCTAAGCGCCACAAACTTCGGGCTAAAAATAAAAGAACTTCGAGGACGAGGATCTTTTTCGACCGGGAAGAGTCATGGAAAGCGCATTCAAACGGACCATGTGGATTTGATGAGCTTTAATGCCTCAAATCGGCAAGTTTTATTCAAAGGGTAATGACAGGTATCGGTAGCGGTAGGTAAAGAAAAGTTATCTCACCAGCTTCAAATGGATCCGGATCTTCTTAATTCCGAGGACGAAGGTGGTGCTCAATGTCCTTCCCCTTTTATTCGATCGTAAAAATTAACTGGCTACCTTTGGTATTGCTTTAAACTTTTGTATGGATTTTGACGCCAGCTGCTTACTATGTTCGTGTAATTAATTAATGTTATGGATGAATCGAATGAATGAATGTTTTATTTTATTGATGAATTTTCAACTTTCTTGATTATGACTTCCGCTTTGGTTAGTTTCTTGCATCGATAATTCAAGATCAATGAACCAACTCAAATAGTTAATCATCTAAGGCATATAATGCTTAATTTATGAAATGAAGTGAATTGAATTTTATGGACAAAATTTAATCTGAATCGAATTGAATGAATCAACTCAACACTTAAATAAAATAAAGTAATATATACTCATTTGCATCAAGCGTGAGA
>CM035169.1:15101707-15194068 GCA_020205615.1 Panax quinquefolius | reverse complement strand
TTAATGAAAGAGTAATGTGAGTTTAAATCTTAGTTTTTTTATTGTTTTAAATTCTTTATCTTAAATCATCCTTGCTTGTGTTGTTAGAGTGAGTGAATGACGGTGTAATAAGAAATTTGAATTAAAGAAAAAGAAATTCATAACCTGACCGGAGCTTAAATTTGTCTATAGAAGCCCCCTTTAGAAATTGTTATCTGATGAAATATACCCATAAATTAATCTTTAGATAAATTAATAATCTCTCTAAAATATTTATTCTTAGTCCGGAGCTTGGGCTAATGGGATAAATTAATAATTTCGATAAATAATACTACTCTCGAGTCCCGCATGAATTTATGGGCTGATTCTTTTTGACCGTAGTTTTAAAAAAAAATCGGTTAAGTGACAATTTTAACATAAATTTTTCATATACACCTATAATATATGAAATTAATGAATAAGTTAATTACTCCACTTACTTATCACGTTGGAACTCTCGACTTCATTGATTGGCGTGTACTAACCATTAAAATTCATAAACTTTAATCAAGAGAATCACAATGACATTAAATGTGGTGATAAAAATAATGATATTGAATATTGTTTCTTCAAAAAAATCTTTGGTTGAATATTTATTATAAGGGCATAAAAAATAAAACGATGAACCAACTAAATTTTATAAATAGTAAGTGGCTTTATATATTGAGACATCTCGAAATGGAAAATCGAAGCTATAACGCTATGGGACCGGAGGGGTAATTTTAAAAAGACCCTTATATAAATATATGGTCCATCAAAATCATGTAAATTAATAATTCTTATCAGTATTTGATGCGATATTATAGTAGATTTATGGACACCACTTTTTAGATGAGAAGTCATTGTTTGAAATTATAATTTGAAGAATTTTTGTTGATATTTATAGTTCCCTTTATCATCGTACATGTAATGTATTAAATTCTAAAATACTGATGAACTTATATATAAATTAAAATTAAACTTAATATGAATATAATATTTTTTGAGAAATAAAATGTGCATGTAATTTGAAAAGTGGATCTGATGAACATTATTTAATTATTAAAAATAAAATTAATATCAACTTACAATGAATTCTATTATTACATTAATTTAATAAGTATGATACATTGCATCAAAAAAATATGATATATAAACATTAATAAAATACAAGCAATTTTAATGTAATTAAATTTATGTTCACGAATAAAAAAAATACTCTTCAAATTGAATTTATGTTCACAATTTTAAACGAAAAAATTGAAACTTAGATCATTTTCTGATCAACTACCCTAATCAGTACGCAAGGCCAGTACCATAGTTTTCAGTTGCAAGTTTAAAGTTGGAAAATTTCAAACACGCTATTAGCAGCTCCACATCATAATAACAGTTTCCTAAATACTGCTCGCCATGAAAAAACCTAACTAACTTTCCACTTACAAATCTAATTTCCAAATCTATATCCCAAAAACAGATTGAAAAAAGGTGGGTAATCCGTACTAGTACAAATTCACTTAGGAGTTTGAATGCACTTCTCTCAGTAACAGAAGTTACCTGAACTTCTTCAATGGCGGAACAACGGAGTTCAGGAGTATCTTTAAACTTACTTAAGATGATTAACGGCTCCACAAACCACCACCAACCGATCTATAATCTTCTCTAACGGCTCCACCAGCTTCAAGCCACGACGGTTCCCACAATAGTCTCTCAATTCAGCCAATTCTACCTCCTGGAAACCCTCACTAAACAAAAAAAATATGTAGACATATTAAATATATGTTTTTATTATATTTATATACATAGATATATGTTAATTGATAATCAAATCCACATACCGGGTTTGTTTAGCAATGCACGAATGCCAGGACGGACGTGATCGGGTTGGACAGCAATCGAAGGGCGGAAAATTGAAGTCCTTCAAGAGGATTATCGTCGTGGATTACAGACATTCCGGAGAGTCGGACACGACGGAGGATGATGCCAGAAATCGGACTAGTGTAATTGGACAACGGCGAGAGGTTGACTTGGAGAGCAGATCGAGAAATAAGAAGACCAGAGGGACACGGTCGGGATTTTGCAGAGATATTTGGGAAATTAGCGGAGGGCGTTTACTAAGTAGCAGAGGGCAAGGGAGCGGGATATTGCGGAATTCGTGTTGCCATCGCGGCGACCACAAATACAATGGTGCTGCTTACTATAGCAAGAGTATGGCTCGAAGTAAAAGATCCAGGTTTTGTGGCAAGCGTAAGTTGTACTAAATTACTCCTCATGTTTGGATATGGGTCTAAGTTTTGAACACTATTGGATGTGTTCGATTCTGATTGTGATACATGTGATGTAGTCCACAGGACGTTTCTTGTTATTACCAAGATCGAAGAAGTGTAATTGTGTTTAAATAATAATATATTTCATCTGTTTTACAATTACAAGAGACCGAGTACCAACAGACAAAGATTAGTTGAGTGAATGTAGAGACTTTCCAATTAAGGGTGTAAAATAGTTGAGGCTAAGTGCTCAAGTCTTTATTTCGAGATCGGTTCAGAAACTATGATCCAGCTGAATTGAAGTTGATTAGAATGAGATGATCAATCCGTCACTGCTTTTTTGTTTAATAATCTGCGAGTCTAAAGATTCAGAAGGTATATCGTTAAGTTACTTTATATTGAGTCTGAGATTTATATTTTATTTTTTTCGGAAACTATCTTCGTCGTATTCGATGGATCTATCTTGAATATAGGTTTGATCATCTTAACAAATTTAAATATATGATATTTGTATCAATCTTTTTATAATTTATAAAGTGTAATAAAATTGTTTAAAACATCTTGAATAAATTAATGAATTGATTGTTGTATTACTTACTTGCATGAATTTCTTTACAAAATAAAAGTAAAAACTTTCATATAAACCATTGGTTAATAAAAATCAATTTAGTATACGAGTGGTTAATTATTATTAGGTGAAATGATTACGTATTAAAACTTCGATTGAAGGGTTTACGAATAATCTGCTTTTTGTAAAATAAAGTCAGTCTTCACTGCAGTACAAAGAGAGTCCAAAGTAAATGATATAGAGTGAATTTAATCAAAATTAAAATTAACTTACTGCCGAATTGAATTTAATTTTTTTGAGTCGAGCCTTACATGCTATACACATTTTGAATTTTATAATGAATAAAATTTTCACGGCTCTTTATCCGGGGTTCGTCAAAAAAAATATTAAAATTAGGGCACATCAATGCATTCACTTGTCAAACTCACGTCTCTTGCTAAACTCGACTTCATATAGCAATTTATCTTTTGCAAAAAGAAAATATGGTATGGGATATTATTAAACTTCATAATACATCATTTTTCAAATCCATTGTTCATTATCAAACAAGCTCATTTACCCATGTGAAGCATGTATTTATTATAAAATTATTATAATTTTAATATTTTATTATAATTTTACAGAGATTATGTTGAATAGTTATTTTCTAGCTTGGTTGAATCATATAGTTGAAAATTGTATCTATTAGATTTATACTAGCCTCTTATTTATACGACAATTTTACATGTATTATTTTAATTAATAATTATTTACATATATCGGATATAGCAATTAATAATTATTTTAAAACTTAATAATAGACTCCGTAGTTGATTATTGCATTAAATTTAAACTTAGATATTAATAATAGAAATAGATCAATATTAGGTGAATGACAAAATTAGCTATTTCTAAAACTCTATAATATACTAAAATATTTTTTTTTAAAAAAAATCTTTAATTATAATTTTATACAAAGATTACAGTGTGTTTTGTTAATGGAGGGTTAATTTATTGTCCATACTTTGAAACTCAATTTAGAAATGAAACAATAATACATGGAGATGGAGTAAAGTCTATTGCATCTTGCATGCCAATCCTTTTGCCATGCCTTAGTAGGGCGGGGTATAGGGAGAATGGCTATGCTTATTTATTACGTACCTCAAGCTCCCTACAACTTCATCCATGCAATACAAGGACGTTGGATAGAAAGGGGTGAGGAAACCTTATATATCTGTGTGTTTTGATATTTTTTGACATTTTTTCGTTTTTTTGATGAAAGTATCTCTCCGTGAGAGAGGATCGTTTGTGTAAATATAATCATCTAAAAATATCATTTCCCAAAGGTATCATCAACCATATCAATAACAAAACATAAATTAGCAGTTTGAAAATATTGCTGTGCAGAGGCTCCAAGCTATATGCATATACACTGGTCAAATTGTGCAGCATTATGATGGACTACACAGACGAAAAAGTTCTCAGTCACAATCACAGTATTGACGTATGTACTGCCATTTAGATAACAAATCACCCATTCAGCTCCATCAAGTAGTAAAATCTTGCTTTGTGGTGGTGCCTATTCCAAAACAACCAAATGGTATAGAGGCTCAGAACATGCATGGGTTTACCACATGCGTTAGTATAAGCATTCTGAGTAAAATATATTCACATGCATTTTAGTCGGTCTGATAAATGCTGAACTCCGGTGACTATACATATCATAATAAAATAAGGTTAACCTTACACGGAATATTATGATGATAAAGAAGGCTTACCTGGCTGACTATATTTCCATGCTTAGCTTTTGTACTTCATGGTTTCTTTCTCAAACCCAATTGTTGGGAATTGTTTTGCATACTCCTCCACCTCATGGCGGAGTTTTGCAATCTCAGATTGGATGAAGCACTGGACTGCATTGCAGCCAAAAAGTCTTTCAACTTTGGTCCTGGATCAAAGAAAACAGTGTCATGCCATAAAACCTGATGAATATATTAACTAAAGTGTGGTTAATCTGAATCAAGCCCGAATGGGTAGCTTCTTATCTTGCCATATTACACAATAGGGTGTATTGAGTTTTATTAAAATATGACACCAAAAGATATGTATAATACAGTGGTAGGAGACATGCACATTGCATATATTAAAATACATGGGAATAGAGATGTAAAAATGTTAGGAACCTTTAGTTTCAGACTTTATCTTCAGAGCCAAATTTACAGCACTGTCAAAGAAGTCAGCAACTTTAGCAAAATCCTCTTCGACAAATCCCCTAGAAGTGAGAGCAGGGGTTCCTAAAGCACAAGAGTTTGTTCAAATAGTTAAGGAAGGATTTCACAATTGGAGCCTGATTAAAGAAAGAGTCTCTACCCATTCCGGATGCCACCAGGAACCATGGCAGACACATCTCCAGAACAGTGTTTTTGTTGGCTGCAATGTGAACAGATTCCAACACCTTTTCAACCCCTGGAACCATCAATACCTAAGAAATATCTAAATAAGATTTGGTGCATAGCTCTTTCCGTGATAACTGAAATAAATACACATTAACTACAAGGAACTATATCACTTTGTTAAATGCATCTTTTCTTTTATGAGTTTTAATCAATTTTAGGGTTTAATTTAAATCCATTAATTGATTGAATTTAAATAAAATTACAAGTGCATTTGATAGTATATAATAAGGACATTTAGAGAGACAATATGTGATTCAAGTAGGAATTATATATTGTATTTTAATTATATCCAAAGTAGGGTATGTGAAAATGTGCATTGTTGTTTGTAAAAACTATTTCTTTCAAGTCCACGTTGGTAAGGAGTTAAACTATTTAATGCTTTATAAGCATAAGAGAATAGTTTAATTTATTTTTTATAAAACCAGTATTGATTAAAGTTATGTTACAGAATTATTTCTGTAAACCATCTACATCTCTTATACTCAGATATATAATCATCATCCTTTACAAAGAAGTATATGAGTTGCTATCACTGTGAATCCCGGGTCCCTTGACTTGAATTAAGGAGTTCGATATGCACATGAATATGAACTATTTTGTATTGATTAAAGTTCTGTTACATAATTATTTCTGTAAACCAGTATTGATTAAAGTTATGTTACAAAATTATTTCTGTAAACCATCTACATTATACTCAGATATATAATCATCATCCTTACAAGGAAGTATATGAGTTGCTATCACTTGTGAATATATAGGCTTGACACAATCCGGAGGTATATTGCCAGTAGCTTTTAGCAAACCATTTTGGTAAGGGCAATAAGCACCTTGGGGCACGGGGACTACACACATATCAATTCCTTGTTCAATTGCTCTGTGTTCATTTTAATTTTCACACTTTTATCTGACATGAACACTGGACAATGTTTCAAACATTTAAAGGGACCAGCAACAAAACAATTTTGTCAGATCCAGGAGAACTGACCACAAAGGACTACTAATCAGTGTTGTTCAATTTCTGTAAAATGATTATGAAGCACAAATATTTCTAAAAACAAATATTTCTAAATAGACAGAAACATAAATACAGTAAAAGAAATTCTCTCCTTTACCTTGCTTTTCAGATTCACTAGAACCAAGTGATTCTCAGTTCCACCAGAAACAAGTTCATAGCCCTTCTTAACCAAAGTCTGTAATATAGGATGATTTTACCACTTTATTATATTGGAAGATGTTGCCAAAATATAAAACTGAATCAGTAGAATCATGAAGATTAAGTTTGCAAGAAGAAATAATTTATGTATTAGATCTTGCTCCAGCTACAGGTTCGAAGAACAAAACATCAATTAGATTATGCTCCGACTACAAGTGCAGAGATGTCACTGAGTCATACCTCTGCAAACTTTGAGCAATTACTGAGGACTTGCTCTTGGTAGGCTTTGTATTCGGCAGTTGTCGCCTGCATTCATACAAGAGTGAGAGAACACGAAACACTGAATTCACCGATCATTGCCACAGTCCCACATAAATGAACTAAATTTTACCAAAGTAAAGGGGGACGCTTCCCTTGGTGATTGCAATTTTCACATAAAAAGAGTTTCATAACCTAGAAGATATGAACCTACATATGCCAGCAGAATTTTTTTAGTGGTCAGTAAAAAAGAATTTCTTCTTCCTTAGAATTCCCTTTCAACAAAACTCACTTCTACTGCCCAGTATTAGTGCACAAAACCAGTTACAGTATCTGATGTAACCATCCTGTTTCTGAAAACCAAAACTGTTTCATTATTCTTAAAGACTTGAAGGAAGAGTTTCCTGGCTAGAAGATGCTATACTGCTACAAGAAATTCAGACTATTGAACCAAAGGAATCACTCCATTTTCCACAGAAAAATGCATCAAAAGGTCAAATACTCGATCCCCCTTTGAATAAATTTCTAAAAATTTCAACTTGTCAGCATCAAACCTGTTTCAATGCAACGGCTAAGCCAGTGATTGTGTGGTTGTGGGGGCCACCTTGAAGTCCAGGAAAGACAGCCATATTGATTTTGTCTTCATAATCATACAACACCTTTAAGAATAAACAAAAATTTAGTGTTTATATTTCTTGAACAACTATTTTCAATTTTAGCTAGTCTAGCCACAGAACATACAAGGCCTCATAATAGCACAACTAAACAATCAAAAGAGCTGGAAGAGGAAGGTGGATGGCTATTAGAGATTTCGTATTAAAAAAAAAACTAACCTCCTTGCCTTGTTTGTTAACCTCTTTCACCCCTTTCCTGAAGAAGATCATGGCACCACGCATTTACAGTGATTTGTGTGTTGTGGTTGGTTACAACATCTGCGTAATCAAAAGGAGATGGGATGACCCCAGCTGCAACCAACCCACTGATGTGTGCCATATCTGCCAAGAGAATTGATTTCTGCTTGTACATAAACCTGTCAAATACATAAATTTAGTGAACTTGAAGCTTCTCGTCTCTCGGATCAGATTGTATGCTCCCATATTATATCAAAATACAGAAATAAGGTGGCTTATATCGAAAAGAACGCACCTTAAGAATACGAGCATAATCATAAAGTCTTGCATAAGCACTAGCACCAGTAACTATTAATTTTGGTCTGAAGAGTGTTGCACTTTTCTCCAACTGCAAATTTAAAGATTTTAAGTCACAGCCTTCTATAGCTTAATAGTATACAAGTATAGTAACAAGATTAAAAAAAGAATAATAAGCTAGGTCCCATGCATTCGCACTCTTATGACGAACTGAATTGGGCTTCCTAACTGCACAGATAATTGCCTAGGTAACAAGAAGAAAACAACTTAAGGCCTCAAAACCCAGCTATCTGATGGTGAAAACAATATTTCCACAACTTTAGTAAATTTGTGTAGGTCATTGATGAATTGGAAGGAATCCAAGAATATGAAGGAAAATTATACTTTATGTGATTCTTTTTAATTCCAGATTATAACACAGAAAAAAGCTTTCTATTGGAGCATATAATCAAAAAAGGTTGTACATTTCTCCTATAGTCTCATGTAGCAGTCACCATACATCTCCCTCTTCGAAAAATCTAGTTGTTCAATTAAGCTTGGTTATCGCATCTCCTAAATTCAATTATCTTAGAAACTAGGATATATGAAACAGTAGAATTGGCTTTGTGTGATGATGGTAAATGATGACTCAAAAGTCAATCGGCAAAACAAAAAGAACCATAGCATAATACAAGTGCTCAAACAAAAGGAATAAACATACAATAAAGAAGATGGAAAGCTACCTGGTCGTAATCAATATAGCCAGTGCTCTCATTCAATCTGTAGGGCATAGTCTCAAAAAATATAGAAACTGCTGATATCTTTTTTGTGTCCGTCTGTTAAAAATTGAAGAAATTATGAGTCAAATTATACCACTATACCTTATTAGAGTAAGATGATATTCTAAATGAGGAGAGCTTTGTAAGATCATCAATTCACTACACCTTAAACAGTAGTAGTCGATTTCATGGTTACTAAACCAATTGTCATGGTTTCAGAAATGTACCTAAAGGCCTGCTACAATTCTGACTTGTATGGCTTTTATTTTTTATATTATTTCAGTAAAACAACACGATGCAGATATTAATATGTATTTCAAAACTTGGAGTTCAGCAAAATATTTATCTTCCCAATCTTCCAAGAGAAATGCCTTTTTACTATCAAGTGATTTGGAGACTTATTGTTTTTAAACTTATACTACTTTTTCACCGCATAAAGCACACCTGTCCTAACACGAATTTTAAACCGTCAAAATGCTAAAAACAGGAGTAAATAAGATAAATACATTTTACAAACAAACTTTTGATACTTTTCAAGCATGAAACTAGTGGAGCAGACACTGAAAGATACCAATGGATGAATAAAGTCTTGTACATACTTTTTATCTTAATTTATAACATACTCATTATAATTCAGAAGAAGAATAACATGAGATATTTAGCAGATAAAACCCTAATAGAAGCTGGGAGCACCTGATAACCGTGTGAAAGATGGCCACCATGAGGAGAGATCGAGTGCCATAATTCTGTCATGAGGTTTTAATAATGCTGTATATACTTGAAAATTAGATGGAGACCCCGAAAGAGGCTGCACGTTCACTGCATCATAAATGTGATAACAACTACGGGGTCAAAACATCTCTGACAGTCAAACCAGAACTTCCATGTACATTTTCAGCATAAAACTTAATACTCCCCTGTTACAAAATATAAGAGCAAAACAAATGCAAAAGAAAATGCTCCAATATTTTGAGAAGGATGGAGTATTTATTTCTTTCCGTAGTAAATCAGATGCAATACCTCCCCATTTTGCAGGATCCAACCGAAATGCTTCCAAAGCACGCTTCTGACACAAGGATTCTGCCATGTCAATGTACCTTGAAAGCATAAATTATCTTGATTTCAGAACAAAAAACAACCAGAATAGGCAGTATGGATAAACCATATGTATATGCTAATGCTAACCCAATAATAAAGGCCAATAATTATTTATGTATGTTGAAATGTCTGTAAATTAGAGGAGCAAGAGAAGTAGAATCTGCATACTCATTTCCTCCATAGTATCTAGCACCAGGATATCCCTCACTGTATTTGTTAGTCATAACAGATCCAACTGCTTGCATCACAGAAACGGAAGTGAAATTCTCTGACGGTATGAGTTCCAGCCTTTAACACAAAATTTAAGTTTCAGTAGGACTAAGACATTCATGGTCAAACTAAGAGTACAAGGTTTTAATGCATTCTGATCATTTTAGACAGAATTGTATTGGTGGGTAAACTAATATTTGAGTCATAAGCCCGTAAATTTTCTCTGATAGGCACCTGAGACTTGAGAATGATGGGAAAAAATGTGTACCTCACCACCAATCTAGTGTCTCTTCTAGTTCTATCTATAATAAGAGTTACTACACAACTTTTTGTATTCAATAACCAAAAAGAAGTTGATAAAATAAGAATCTTTTAGTAACTTTTTCTCTTAAATTTCTGAGTTTATCTGAGGTAATTAATCTCAGAGAAACAGTACCTTCCATTGTCTTGCTTTTTCAAGTTCAATAATGTCAGCTATCTCAGGATCAACGACCTCGATTGGAGCATTCAACTGCTTTGGCCACTGTAATTAATTTACAATTCCACGTTAAGAATTGGTGAAAAACAGAATGAACTCAAGCTTGAATTCGAAAAGGATTAAATAGTAAATAAAGAGAGAGGATGATAAGTTATTATTACCGTGACACCAGATTTTTCTTTCTCATACACAGCTTCGCTCGGCAAAGATGACTACCATATACAAACAACATCACTCATTCATTCATTCAGTAGAATGAAAATAGGGAGAGATTGAAGAATTGCTCTAGTGAAAATAGTTTTGAGAAAAAATTAAAATTACCATGTAATAAAGAGAACCACCATTGAAGAGACTTCGAACTGGTTTGTCTACTACCGAAGAGGAAAGCCTACGAAGCGCCATTGCCATGGCTGCCATCTCTCATCAAGTTGTTTCTCTCTAAACTCGCTTTTTTGGTTTGGAATATGTTATTGTGTTCGGATTATGGCTGAGATTTTGGCGGTTGAAGAAAATTGAGTAATATTTCTGGTGCATGTGGATTTGAAACTTTGATATTTTTATGCCTATTATATATATACTTGTTCCATTGGATTATCCAATTCGGAGTTTGACCCAGGACCAACGGCTACCATTGCGTTGCGTGGGGTGGGGTGGGGTATCAAATTTACTTCTTAAATCTTTTACTAAGTTTGGATGGGAATAATGAATGCATGAATAAAATAACTCATTCATGTGAAATGAAAATTTTGTGTTAAATTACTTTTGAAATTGATTGAACTATTCTTATTTTTTTTAAATTTATGAATTTTATTTTTGAGGAGAGAGAATATAGAATAATTCATTCAAACTAATCATTTCCATTCCATTCTTTCAATCCAAATGTAACAGTAGAGTGTCTGTTGATTAATTCTTTTTCCTCAACTTTTGTAAAGAAATACTACGACTATAGTATTGGGCTATCTTCTTATTCATTATCTCATGGCTGCATAAGAGAGAAGAGATGCACTACACCAAAGAAGCCCTATCCAAAACTACACCATTCTTAGCCACACAGAGCCTCTTCTGATGGGATTATGAGACAAATGTTGCCACCTATTCCTTAGGTTTGTTTTCTCTACCAACATATTTGTCAGTTGTCACTGTCTTTGGGTAAATTGACAATCGTATATGGCCACATAAACCAGCCCATTCCCAAACCAACCCTTCAAAGCCAAAATCTTTCATTCTATTTAAAGCTTAAACCAAACAAACAATAAAAACTAGGTACTCTTTACTAAGTTTAATTCGTATACTATTTGGTCCATTCGGCGAAAATGTTTCACTGTCCAGGCACAATGATCTTTTATTTACAATACATATATATAGAATACAAATTTTAATATTCATTAAAAAATTTAAAAGGCCAACAAAAATATTATGACTTGATTAAATAGAATTAAATGAAAATTAATGTATTTAAATATCATTTGAAGGATAAATTATTCTAATTTTATGTCATGTGTGGGGTGAAATAAAATATATTATAATTAATGGAATAGATATATGTAATAATTTTGTCATCATCTTACCCCAATGATAATGCTATGTATATCCTTCCTGTGATGTCTCCCGTCGTGTTCCGAACCTGCAATCCATGTTCGCGTGGTGGTGGTCAACTTTGGCGTAAATGTTAGTGTTTGGGTATAATAATAAAGTAGTATCATTGTAGTTGTGTATATAAAAATGAGCGTCTAACTGATGTCGACGACTTCCATCTTATGAGTGGTTTGGCGCCGTAAATTGTCATTGGACCATTGCACTGCTATTTCAACGGTCGATCGTAGGATTGAACTAAATAGGTTATTCAACTATAAGTGAAAACTAAATAACCAAACACCCAATCAATCACCAACACTAATAACTAAACGTACATTTCTGTAAATAGGTTATTCAACCGGTGTGTTACTATAACTTAAACCCTTAAATATTGCATGGATGAGATGCACATTTTTATTCTTGGGATTCAAACACAGCCATAGGTAATGTAATTGGCCATAATTTGATGGAAGAGAAAGGGAGGACAAATTGAATGAGAGCACCAGAAAAGGGGGATGAAATGGAATGGGTCACCGAATGGTTTTTATGTGCGAGCTTTCCTGTTTTCATTTGATATGCGATAGCCCAGCCGATATTCAAGTCCCCACATGTTTTACTTGCATTCATTTCGAAATAAAAAATTAATGTACGGTTGTTAGGTGAAATTATTTTTTTGGCTAAAAATTTAAGGGTGTTTTCTCTACATTCCACTTATTCTAAAACATAAAATCAATTAATTTTCTAAATGTTAATTTAATAAAATTTAAAATTAAAATTAACATTGAATCATTTAAAATTTTCAAAATAATAAATATTATATTTTTAAATACAGTCCAGATAATTTATAGTATTTATAATTTTATTGAATAAGATTAAATATATTTGAAAAGTCAGTATATTTAAAAACAGAGAAAGAATATTGAAATTATCAAGATCTGTGTCTTCTTAAAAAATTGGTACGCGGAACAATGACATTATCCTTGTGGTACAAAAGTAAATATTGAAGTTTTGATTATTTTCAAAAATAATAAAATTTTGAAATAGCTTGTTTGGCTTTCCTTCAATAATCCTCCTAAAATTAAACTTGTCCTTACTGAAAATTTAAACACAAGTACTACACGCATTACAATTACAACTCAAATAGTGGCTGAAGATTGCCATTCTCCAATCCGAAACCCTGCTTGCTGTAAGTCAGTACTTAATTGCAGGTTTAATTATCCAATGCCTATTTTACCTATTTTATTTTTTTTTGTACCTAAAAGATTATATTGAGAGAGATTGTGCTAAGAGATTTGTAGAATTACATGTATCTCCACAAATATTTGATCAAATTGAATTGTGACAAATAGTTTGTGATAAGATAGAATAAATTAAAATGAGAATCTTTTTAATTTCTTCCTATTTTATGTATCTTATAATTAATTCATGAATATATAATATATATATATATATATATATAATAATAAAAGTAATCCATTTTGAATCTTTCATTCGTTTAAAACCATGAGACGATTGATTCATTCTAACTTAATCTAAAAGCTCATATTTCTTCCCTCATTCAAATTAAATTCACTCATACACCTTACTCTTTCTTATGTTCACACACAAAATCATTCTATCTCATCTCTTTCACACACACACACAAACAAATAATAATAGTAAAATAAAATAATTATTATAATAATAATAATAGTACTAATAATAATAATAATACTAATAATAATAATCTATATAATAAAGATTCGAGAATCATTCTAATTGATTTGGTAGGGAAAAGCAAAAGTTTTTGCCTCGGATTCATTCTAATTTTAATTCAAAATAATAATTATTATAATATAATAATTATTATAATAATAATAATATTATAATAGTAATAATAGTAATAATAATTATAATAAAATTAATGTTAATATTAATAATAATAATTATAATAATAATAATAATAATAATAATAATAATAATAATAATAACAAATAACAACAACAACAATAATAATAATAATAATAATAATAATAATAATAATAATAATAAAAATAATAATAATAACAACAACAACAATAATAATAACAATAATAATAATTATTGTGGTGGTATAAGTGAATTATGATAATTGTTATTGATAATTGTAAGTTTTGTAGACAAGTTTAAATTTTTCGGATATCTATTTTTAAAGGAAAATTAATTATTGTGGGTAGTGTGGTAAATTATGATAATTATTATATCTCGGTTGTAAAGTTATTTTAAGTTCGCAAAGAGTCTTTAGGTAATAAAATATTTTTGAATTTTAATCTAATTTTTGTTACTGTCATACCTTGATAATGAGCAATTACTAAGATATATATATATATATATATATATATATATATATATATATATTACGTTACATTACTCTTTTCACATTATATAAAATATATACTCCACTTATTGATAATCATATTGTGACGCCTCCAAAATTAGGTATACATCACCCATCTTGGTCGCCACTTACACATATCTGTAATTTAAATACAACTTATTAATATATAACTGTATGCAATACGGCATAAATCGTGAGTTTAAATACAAATATCGCTCTACTAGATATTATACAAACTCAAAAAGGAGTCCTCATTACAATTATTATCACACTATTTCACGTAATAGTGAGGACTACTAATGCTATCTTCTTGACCATCACTCGCTTCCCACTCGTCTCCAAATTTATATTCTCATTTCCTCAAGAAACAAAGGAAAGAAAGGGTGAGCTCAACTAGCCCAAGAAGAAATATTATGACTAAGATAATGCCAATAAATTATCAAAAGTCTTCAACAATGTTAAACCGATAAAATACAATAGACAACCGGTTTAATCATAGATGGAATATCTAATCCATTAAAAGAGTCAAGTAGAAAATAAAGTCTACTATCTTTTAGGTTTTAAAAGGTTTTTCATCATCATATAATTGAGACTCGCCTTTAATAAATATTCCACATCATCGAATCACCCCCGCACTACTACCAAGGATATTCTTTTTATCATCATACCACAATTATTCATGCACCACGGGCCAAGAATATTTGTGTATTCATTAATGGTCATGATCATGCCAACAATCATCCATCAATGCACTACTACCAATCGAGGATTTTTACCACATCATTTGTAACATTACTACTATGATTACACCGAATAGTCTCGGTCATAATCATACCAAGTCCATCTATGCACTACGTGCCATGATGACTTTAAAAAAAATATAAACATGAGGATGATGACAATGATATAAGAATTCAATAAAATAAGTTCAAGAATTATTTTATCCGTGAATTATTAACATCCAAATTATCAATATGATATCGTTTTGTAGAGTAAAATTCAAGAATGATCGTAAGAATATTTCCATGAAAAGATATCGGATGAAACGCAAATATCAAGGATATTCTACTAATTTCATGGAGTATAAAGTCAAAGTTTTAACCAACCGGGTATAATAAAGAATGGAATAACAAAAGAAATCACCATGCATGCGATGTATCGCATGCATGTGTTATTCCAACAAAATAATAAATAACTTAACCAGTCGTGAAATTCATACATTCACGCATGTGATGTTCCAATGTATAATAAAGATGGAACCAGATCCGATGTAAAACACATGCACAGTATAGATATTCCAATGTAATAATAAAGATTTTAACCAGTCCCAAGGTAAAACACACGCATGGATGTTCCAACAGTAATAATAAAGAGCGGAACCAGTCCTGTAAAAACACATGCATGTGATGTTCCAACAGTAATAATAAAGATTTTTAACCAGTCCTGTAAAAACACACGAATGTGATGTTCCAATGTAATAATAAAGAATGTCACCAAGTATAGGGTAAACCACAGATATAAAAGTTATTCCAATGTAATAATAAGCAATGGAATAACAACAGCTTCTTCATGAATAAGAAAGAATAACACCCTTACTTTTGGTAGGAGATTGAATATCGCAGCGAGCAGTAAGAATAAAATACTCTTCTTCTTTCTCTTATTCTCTATACTTTCTCTCTATACTTGAATGAATTCGTGAAAAATAATGAAGCCCTAGGCCTCTATTTATAGAAAGATTTCTAGCTTAGCACTTATGTGAAAAGGCAAGGCTGGACTTAATCGGTTTGACGCCTTTGAATGTGAAACGAAAAGTGGTTCGATCACCTCAGAATGTGAAAAACAAGTGGTTCGACGTCCGTAAAGGTAATTACTATTAACGAAGGTAAATACTATCGACGCAAGGTAAATACTATTCACAAGGGTAATTACTTATCGACGAAGGTAATTACTATCGATCGACGAAGGTAAATACTATTCACAAGGGTAATTACTATCGACGAAGGTAATTACTATCGATTTAAGGTAAATCTTTACTTCACAAGGGTAATTACTATCGACGAAGGTAATTACTATCGACGAAGAGACTCTTAGATGATGACATATACGAGCCCCCATAAAATAATCAAACTTACCACAAATCATTTTTTTTTTCATCAACACATATTTAATCTTTCAACAATTATTAATCATTTATAACTTGTCGCCTCAATTATTGATTTAATACTATAACATATTATACGTATTGATACTGTGACAATAATTGAATCAATAATATAAGAGATATGATGCAAAGAATTATCGTAAGAATAATCGAGCATAAATTGAGTGTGACTTCTTCACGTAAGATCAATAATCAATACCGCAGCGCTACTACTATGCAACTTACGCAGACATCGCATTTTTTACCAACGGGTAGTTCAACAGCTTTTAACCAGAACACCTCCGCCGTTATTTTTATAAAATATTTTTGTCGTTTTCAATCCGATAATAATTCCATTGTGGGGTCCACCAATGATTGAGCCATTGTATTTAATATTCCCTAACAAAAGAATATTCCCCACCAAACGAATATTTTATAACAACTTGCATACTTTTGCAAAATTTATAAATATTACCCACAACTATAACATTATATCAAATTTATTCCATAATATTCAAAAATAATATTTATAGAAAAATTCATCTTTATTTATAAAAGTCGGGTCTTACAACCTCCCTTTCTTATGAAATTTCAGCCCTCAAAATTAGGGTACGACTGGTATGTCAAAGAGGTAAGGATACCTTGATTTCATTTTGATTCTAACTCCCAAGTCATTTCTCAACATCGTGGTTCCTCCACAAAACTTTCGACTTGAGGTATAACCTCGAGCGTAGAATATGTTCCTTCTTATCCAAGATTTGAACAGAACCCTCTTCATACGTCCAAATCTTCCGCTATTTCGTCCGCCTTCTAACTCAATAATGTGGTTCGGGTCTTTCTCATATTTACGTAATATGGATATGTGAAAAACGTTATGAACACGAGACATATTTGCAGGTAAAGCGAGTCTATAGGCCACGCTTCCTACTCGATCGAGGATTAAAATGGACCGATGAATCGAGGATTAAGTTTCCTCTCTTTCTAAATCTTGTAACTCCTTTCCATGGAGCAACTTTTAACAACACATAATCTCCTATATCGAATTCCACGCCCTTTCGATGAAGATCAAAGATAACTCTTTTTTGTCGATTTTGTGAGATTTTTATACGTTTCGGATCGTTTGAATCTTTTCCGTAGTCATACGCATTCAACTCCTATTCCCAACAACGTTGCTTCACCCACCTTCATCCCAAAGATAATCGAGAACGACACTTTCTTCCATACAACGCTTTGAATGGAGCCACGCCAATACTTGCTTGATAACTGTTGTTGTAGAAAACTCCACCAATGGTAAGAACTTGTCCTAACTCCCTTGAAATCAAGGACACAGAGTCTTAATAGATCTTCAAGAGTTTGAATAGTCCTCTCCATTGTCCGTCTGTCGAGGATGATATGCCGAGCTAAATCGTAAGTCCGTGCCCATAGCTTTTTGCAAACTAACCCAAAATCGTGAAGTGAATCTTGGGTCTCGATCGTAAACTATGGATACCGCAAGATACCATGCGCCTTTTACAATCTCGCTTATGTACATACGAGCAAGACGTTCAAGTGTATAAGTTTCTCGACGGTAAGAAATGAGAAGACTTGGTCAATCTATCAACAACGACCCAAATCGTGATCAACGCCTTGAGAAACCTTAGGAAGACCCCAGAACGAAATCCATGGTAATGTGCTCCTACTTCCATTCCGAATTTCAAGTGGTTGCAATGGACCTTTTGGTACTTGATGCTCCGCTTTAACTCGCTGACAAGTTAGACACCTTGAGATAAACAAATATCTATCTCTCTTCATATTGCTCCACCAAAATGTATGACGAATATCATGATACATTTTGGTACTCCTGTGATGGATTGCAAATGGTGTGTTGTGGCGCCCATCATGATATTATACTTTAAATCGTGGTCGTTAGAACACAAAGTCCGAGTCGACTCAAGTATTCCTTCTTCATCGATTCTTGCTTCCTAGATAAAGACCTTCTTGACTTTTTCCTCTCATACGCATCGCCTCCAGTCTCCGTAGCTTTCGAGCAACTTTAACTTTATCGATTAAAGTCGGTTCTACTCTACTCAGATACTCGCCATCATCACATGTGTCCCCGAGTCTTTAACTCTATCTCCATCCTTTGCAAGTCACACAAAATGGTCCTTCATACGACAATATCGCACTCGTACTTGCATATGATTTTCTACTCAATGCGCCGCCTACCACGCTCGCTTTTCGTGATGGTATTGATGGTATGATCATAATCTTTCAATAGCTTCAAGCCAACGTCGTTGTCGCATGTTAAGTTCCTTTTGAGTGAAGAAATATTTGAGGCTTTTACGATCCGTAAAGATCTCCACTTTCTCCCCATACAAGTAATGCCTCCAAATTTTAAGTGCAAAGACAATAAATGCTAACTCTAGATCACGAGTAGAATAATTCTTCCTTATATTCTTTGAGTTGTCGTGAGGCATAGGCTATAACTTTTCCATATCAGCATAAGAAAACATCCCAACCCTTTTGCTTCAAGCATCATCGAGATGACAAATCCTCCTTGAGCCGATGGTATTGTCGTAACAAAATAAATAAGTCTCCTCTTGAGTTCTTGAAAACTCTTCTCATATTCTTCGCCCAACCGAACTTTGTATCTTTCCGAGTCACCGAAATATCGAATGGAATAGCGATTCGAGAAAATCCTTCCACGAATCTCCGATAATAACCAAATAAACCGAGAAAGCTACGACTTCGGCCATCGATTTAGGTTGTTCCCACTTTGAATAGCTTCAATCTTTCACGGGTCAACAGATATTCCATGACTTGATACCACGCGCCCAAGGAATGCTACTTCTTCAAGCCGTAACTCGCATTTCTTCAACTCGCATAAAGCTTATATTCACGAAGCTTTTGGAGTGTCACCTCAAGTGTTGCTTCATGATCTTCACGGCTTTTGGAATAAATAAGGATGTCATCAATAAAGACGACCACAAAGTGATCTAAATATTCCTTGAATACTCTTGGTTCATCATATCCACGAAGGCAAAGCAGGAGCATTAGTCAATCCAAAGGATACGACTAGAATTCATAATGCCCGCATCGAGTTCCGAAAGCCGTCTTTCGAATGTCACGATTTCTAATCTTCAATTGGTGATATCCTAACGAAGATCAATCTTTGAAAAGAATTTGGCTCTTGCAATCGGGTCAAACAAAGTCATCAATACGTGGTAATGGATACCTATTTTTGATGGTGACATGATTCAACTCCCGATAATCAATACAAAGTCGCATACTCCCATCTTTCTTCTTCACGAATAATAATTGGAGCACCCAAAGAGAGAAGTACTAGACTAATAAAGCCAATGTCTAACAATTCCTGCAGCATTGGGTCTTTAACTCTCAAGTTCAATAGAGCTATTCGATATGGGCTTTGAAATAGGTTTTGTAAATCGTTCAAGGCCCGATACAAAATTCAATTTCACGCCTGGGGTAGGCCAGAAGTTCTTCGAGGGAATACGTCAGAAATTTATTAACAATAGAAATATCGCTTAAAACCGACGATTTATTTTTATTTAAATCAGAATATGAGCTAAGAAAGCTTGACATCCGCTTTTCAATAAACGAATAGATTTATGGCTTGAGATGACCGTGATTGATTTTAATGGTTTGGTCGTTTGAATTCAGATAATAAGTTGATTAGGAATATGAAAGCTAACAACCTTACGAAAACAATCAATTTTTGCATGATAAGTAGTTAACCAATCAATCCCTTTTAATCACGCCAAATGCAAGTATTTTTAATGAAATAAGATCGACAATTAATGTGAGGGTACCGATTTGAACCAAACAAGACTTATAAACAAAGGATGTATTGAAGGTTTCTCCCAACTGAGTTTTCCACAGATAAGTCAAAGTCTAATTTCTCCTGAGTCAAATTTAATCGATGAGCGCAAGTAGAGAAATAAAAGAATGGGTAGAACCTGGTATCAAATAAAGTATGACTTCATTAGAGTTTATGATAAGCTTACCCGTGATGACCTCATTCGGATTCCTTGCTTTTTGGGAGGTCACAACAAACGCTTCCTCAGACTACTGGGTTTTGAATTTTCTCGACGGCCTTTTGGTGCTCCATCCTAGCTGAATTTGTCTTCAGAACGACAAAATCGAGCTAAGTGACCTTCTTTCCACAATTATAACATGCTTTGGACGACGGCGCAGCTTCGACCGATGTGTCCCTCTCCTCCGCATTTGAAGCATATAATAGGTGGTCCTTCTCCTTCCTTAACAACAAAAATTTGGTGCCGACGCCTTTCCATCATCATTGAATCTCCTTTTCTTGAAATGTCCATTCTTATTATTTTGGCCCCGATTACCACCGGCGGTTACCATATCCGCCCGTTGATTCCCTCCACGCTTGTTGTCACCGCTCGACTACTCTCGCCGGTATTATAATTTTGCTTACCGCTTCTTTTTAGTTATATGACTCGTTATCGCTACTCCACTAATCGGAGCCCTATTTACAACATTTGAATAAAAACACGCTTTATGAGAAATAAGATGTCGACGTATCTCCTGCTTCAAACCTCTTAAAAACATTCGCCATTATTCTTCTTCATTATCCACCAAGTGGGACGAAACCGTGATAACTCCGCAAATTTTGCCTCGTATTCGGCACACCTGGGCCATATTGTTTTGTTCCAACTTGATAAATTCCACCTCCTTCATGTGGCGAATACTTTCAGAAAGTATTTGTCGTTGAATGTACTCCCGAACTTTTCCCAAGATATCTTCAAGACATCAGTTGAGTACGCTTTTGGAATTCCCACCAAGAATCCGCCTCTCCGCAACATAAAGGCGCTGACAAAGGAACCTTTTTCTTCTCGGAGCATCCCAAGACATCAAATATCTTGGTAACTGCTTTATCCATGCTTCCGCCTGTAAGTGGTTTCTGCTTCTCCTTAAACTCCGGTGGTCCCAGCCTTGAATTGTTTAATGGTGACCTTCGAGAGTTTTCCGTGTTTCCACCCCACGTTTTGGACAGAGTCTCTACCTTCTTTGTGCATAAAATGCATAAAGCCTCCTCAACATTTGATCATTCATCATTTGGTCAAGTTGTTGTTTGAATGAGGATTACGCCTTCCGATGCACATTATCCTCGATTATTGATATGTGGTGAATCAACGATCGCTTCATGGCCCATTCAAGTATTCTCAACATTCTCGATGTCATTTTCGACATCGCCACAAAACAAAAGGTTAATTGACATGTAACAAATTATCCCTATCTTCTCACCAACCATTAAAATAAAGACATAAACTTAGGTAGGTCATACTAACAAAGGTATTCCCCGCTCTCCCTCCTAGTACTATTCTCACATCTTAGCCAGGATCATATCCTAAGCTCGATACCAACAATGATGCCCCCAAAATTAGGTATACATCACCCATCTTGGGTCGCCACTTACATGGTATGTAATTTAAATACAACTTACTAACATAACTGCGTAGGTATACAATATACGACATAAACCGTCGAGTTTAAATACAAATATCGCTCTACTAGATATTATACAAACTCAAAAAGGAGTCCTCATTACAATTATTATCACACTATTTCACGTAATAAAGGACTACTAATCTTATCTTCGGACCATCACTCGCTTTCCTAGACTCGTCCCCAATATTTCTCATTTCAAGAGAATAAAGAAAGAAAGGAGAGAGCTCAACTAGCCCAATAAGAAATATTACATGACTAAGATAATGCCAATAAATTATCAAAAGTCTTCAACAATGTTAAACCGATAAAATACAATAGACAAACCAAGGTTTAATCTGCAGCGGAATATCAATCCATTAAAAGAGTCAAGTAGAAAATAAAATCTACTATCTTTTAGGTTTTAAAAGGTTTTCATCATCTTTCATATATAATTTGAGACTCACTTTAAATAAATATTCCACATCATCGAATCACCCTCGCACTACGGCCAAGGATATTCTTTAAGATCACGACCCACAATTATTCATGTCGCACTACGGGCGAGAATATTTGTGTATTCATTAATGGTCATGATCATGCCAACAATCGTCCCATCAATGCACTTCTACCATTTATACGAGGATTTTTACCACATCATTTGTAACATTACTACCATGATTACACCGAATAGTCTCAGTCATATGTGACGCCCCCAAAATTAGGTATATATCACCCATCTTGATCGCCACTTACATGGTACGAAATTTAAATACAACTTATTAACATAATTGCTCTCAGGTATAATACGATATAAATCGTGAGTTTAAATACAAATATCGCTCTACTAGATATTATACAAACTCAAACAAAAAGTCCTCATTACAATTATTATCACACTATTTCACGTAATAGTGAGGACTACTAATGCTATCTTCAGACCATCATTCGCTTCCGACTCGTCCCAAATTTATATTCTCATTTCAAGAGAACAAAGAAAGAAAGGTGAGCTCAACTAGCCCAAGAAGAAATATTATGACTAAGATAATGCGTAATAAATTATCAATAGTCTTCAACAATGTTAAACCGATAAAATACAATAGACAACCAGCTTTAATCTGCAATGAATATCTAATCCATTAAAAGAGTCAAGTAGAAAATAAAATCTACTATCTTTTATGATTTAAAAGGTTTTTCATCAAGTATATAAATTTAGACTCACTTTTAATAAATAATCCACATCATCGAATCACCCCTCACTACTACGCCAAGGATATTCTTTAAGATCACGACCACAATTATTCCTCGCACTACGGGCCAAGAATAGTTGTGTATTCATTAATGGTCATGATCATGCCAACAATCATCCATCAATGCACTACTACCAATCGAGGATTTTTACCACATCATTTGTAACATTACGGTCATGATTACAAATCAATAATCCCTCGGTCATAATCATACCAAGTCCATCCATGCCTACAAAAGCCATGTATGACTTTAAAAAAAATATAAACATGAGGATGATGACAATGATATAAGAATTCAATAAAACAAGTTCAAGAATTATTTTATCCAGGAATTATTAACGCCCAAATTGTCAACACGATATCGCTTTGAGAGTAAAATTCAAGAATGATCGTAAGAATATTTCCATGAAAAGATATCGATGAAACGCAAATATCAAGGATATTCTACTAATTTCATGGAGTATAAAGTCAAAGTTTTAACCAACCGGGTATAATAAAGAATGGAATAACAAAAGAAATCACCATGCATGCGGTCAGATCAGACATGTGTAAAGTTATTCCAATGTAATAATAATAACGGAACCAAAAATCAGTGAAATTCACAATCGATTGTGATGTTCCAAATGTAATAATAAAGATGGAACCAGATCCTGTAAAAACATACAGATAGGATATTCCAATGTAATAATAAAGATTTTAACCAGTCCTGCCAAAAACACATGTATGCATGTGATGTTCCAATGAATAATAATAAAAAGATTTTAATTAAAGTCCTGTAAAAACACATGCATGTGATGTTCCAATGTAATAATAGAAGAATGTCACCAAGTATAGGGTAAACCGTTATTCCAACAGATACAAAGTGTTATGTTATAGGGTATACCACTTTTTTTACAAAAGTTATTCCAATAGAATAATATTGAATGGAATAACATAAGTTCTCTTCAAGAAGAAAGAATAACACCCCTTACCGTAAAAAGAACCTAATATATAAGTAGTGAAGTAGAATACTCTTCTTCTTTCTATAACTTTCTCTCTATAAACTTCTCTCTATAATTTCTCTCTAGAGTTTCAATGAATTCGTAAAGAAAATAATGAAGGAATGAGCTTCTATTTATAGGAAAATGAAATGCATAAGAATTAATCCATGAACTAATTCCCGTATTGATTTACTTTTAATCGACCATCCATATTTAAAGAAAAATCTTTTAAATAAAATATAATATATTCTATTTATATAAAAACATTTTACTATGCAAATACTATGCAAAACACTACGCAAAAACACTATGCAACACTATGCATAATAAAATATAATATATTTTATTTATAAAATAACTTTAATAAAGTATTCTCGCTTTATATAAAAGATGTTTCGCTTTTATTACGTTAATAATACTGAATAAAACAAAAAATCATTATCGCTATAATAATTCATATTATATAATGATAATAAATGGAATCAAACCGAGTGACTTCTCACATAAGATCAATAATCAATACCGCATTACTACGCAACCACATGTATTATATCGATTTCTTTACTACCGAAAGTAGTTCAACAAAGATCAACCAGTGAAACTTCCGTTGTTATTTTAATAAAATATTTTTGTCGCTTTCTCAATCCGACAATAATTTCGCTATGGGGTCCACCAATGATTGAGTCAGTTGTATTTAATATTCCCTCGCTAAACCGAATATTCCCCACCAATCGAATATAATATAACCACTTGATACTTTGCAAAATTTATAAATATTACCCACAACTATAACATTATATCAAATTATTCCATAATATTCAAAAATAATATTTATAGAAAAATTCATCTTTATTTATAAAAGTCGGGTCTTACAACCTCCCATTCTTATGAAATTTTCGCCGAAATTAGGGTATACGTACACTGGTATGTCAAGAGGTAAGGATACCTTGATTTCATTTCGCATTCTAACTCCCAAGTCATTTCTCAACATCGTGGTTCCTCCACAAAACTTTCGATTTGAGGTATAACCTCGAGCGTAGAATATGTTCCTTCTTATCCAAAATTTGAACAGAACCCTCTTCATACGCCAAATCTTCCGCTATTTCGTCCTGGCTCTAACTCAATAATATGGTTCGGGTCTTTCACATATTTACGTAATATGGATATGTGAAAAACGCGTTATGAACACGAGACATATTTCAAGCAGAAAGTCGAGTCTATAGCCACGCTTCCTACTCGATCGAGGATTAAAATGGACCGATGAATCGAGGATTAAGTTTTCCTCTTTCCAAATCTTGTAACTCCTTTCCACGGAACAACTCTTAACAACACATGATCTCCTATATCAAATTCCACGCCCTTTCGATGAAGATCAAGATAACTCTTTTGTCGATTTTGTGAGGTTTTTATACGTTGTTTGATCGTTTGAATTTTTTCCGTAGTCATACGCATCAACTCCTATTCCCAACAACGCCGCTTCACCCACCTCATCCCAAAGATACCGGAGAACGACACTTTCTTCCATACAACGCTCGAATGGAGCCATGCCAATACTTGCTTGATAACTGCTGTTGTGTAGGAAAACTCCACCAATGGTAAGAACTTGTCCCAACTCCCTCAAATCAAGAACACAGAGTCTTAATAGATCTTCAAGAGTTTGAATAGTCCTCTCCGATCGTCCGTCTGTCTGAGGATGATATGCCGAGCTAAATCGTAAGTCTGCGCTCATAGCTTTTTGCAAACTAACCCAAAATCGTGAAGTGAATCTTGGGTCTCGATCGTAAACTATGGATACCGCAGATACCATGCAGCCTTACAATCTCGCTTATGTACATACTGAGCAAGACGTTCAAGTGTATAAGTTTCTCGTGACGGTAGAAGAAATGAGCAGACTTGGTCAATCTATCAACAATGACCCAAATCGCATCAACGCCTTTGAGAAACCTTAGGAAGACCCAGAATTTAAATCCATGGTAATGTGCTCCCACTTCCATTCCGAATTTCAAGTGGTTGCAATGGACCTTTTGGTACTTGATGCTCCGCTTTAACTCGCTGACAAGTTAGACACCTCGAGATAAACAAATATCTCTCTCTTCATATTGCTCCACCAAAATGTATGACGAATATCATGATACATTTTGCACTCCTGTGATGGATTGCAAATGGTGTGTCAGGCGCCCCATCATGATATTATACTTTAAATCGTGGTCGTTAGAACACAAAGTCCGGAGTCGACTCAAGTATTCCTTCTTCATCGATTCTTGCTTCCTAAGATAGCACCCTCTTGCACTTTCTTCCTCATACGCATCACCCGTGTCCGTAGCTCGAGCGGCTTTAACTTTATCGATTAAAGTCGATTCTACTCAGATATTCGCTATCATCACACGCGTCCCTCGAGTCTTTAACTCTATCTCCATCCTTTGCAAGTCACACAAAATGGGCCTCAGGTTGACAATAACGACTCTCGATTTCTGCATACGATCTTCTACTCAATGCATCGCCACCACGCTCGCTTTTTCCGTGATGGTATCGATGGTATGATCATAATCTTTCAATCAGCTTCAAGCCAACGTCGTTGTCGCATGTCGAGTTCCTTTTTTGAGTGAAGAAATATTTGAGGCTTTTTACGATCCGTAAAAGATCTCCACTTTCTCCCCATACAAGTAATGCCTCCAAATTTTAAGTGCGAAGATAATAAATGCTAACTCTGCATCACGAGTAGGATAATTCCTCTCATATTCTTTGAGTTGTCGCGAGGCATATGTGCTATAACTTTTCCATGTCAGCATAAGAACACATCCCAACCCTTTTGCTCAAGAAGCATCACCGTAGATGACAAATCCTCCGAGCCGATGGTATCACGTAACAAAAATAAATAAGTCTCTCTCGAGTTCTTGAAAACTCTTCTCACATTCTTCGCTTCCAACCGAACTTTGTATCTTTTCGAGTCACCGAAATAATGGAGTAGCGATTCGAGAAAATCCTTCCACGAATCTCCGATAATAACCAAATTAAACCGAGAAAGCTACGACTTTCATTATCGATTTAGGTTGTTCCCACTTTGAATAGCTTCAATCTTTGGCCGGGTCAACAGATATTCCACGACTTGATACCACGTGCCCAAGGAATGCTACTTTCAAGCCGTAACTCGATTTCTTCAACTCGCATAAAGCTTATATTCACGATGCTTTTGGAGTGTCACCCTCAAGTGTTGCTCATGATCTTCTACGGCTTTTGGAATAAATAAGGATGTCATCAATAAAGACGACCACAAAGTGATCTAAATATTCCTCAATACTCTGGCTCATCATATCCATGAAGGCAAAGAGAGCATTAGTCAATCCAAAGGATACGACTAGAATTCATAATGCCCGCATCGAAGTTCTCGAAGCCGCCTTTGGAATGTCACGGTTCTAATCTTCAATTGGTGATATCCTAACGAAGATCAATCTTTGAAAAGAATTTGGCTCTCAGCAATCGGGTCAAACAGTCATCAATACGTGGCAATGGATACCTATTTTTGATGGTGACATGATTCAACTCCCCGATAATCAATACAAAGTCGCATACTCCCATCTTTCTTCTTCACGAATAGTAATGTGAGCACCCCAAGGAGAAGTACTAGGACGAATAAAGCCAATGTCTAACAATTCCTCGCATTGGGTCTTTAACTCCTCAAGTTCAATAGAGCCATTCGATACGGGGCTTTGGAAATAGGTTTTATACTGTGTTCAAGGTCGATACAAAATTCAATTTCACGCCTGGGGTAGCCAGTAAGTTCTTCGGGAATACGTCAGAAATTTATTAACAATAGAAATATCGCTTCAAAACCGACGTATTTTTGTTTAAATCAGTGATATGAGCTAAGAAAGCTTGACATCCATTTTTCAATAAACGAATAGCTTTATGGCTTTAGAGACGACCGTGATTAATTTTAATGGTTTGGTCGTTTGAATTAAGATAATAGGTTGATTAGGAATATGAAAGCTAACAACCTTACGAAAACAATCAATTTTTGTATGATAAGTAGTTAACCAATCAATCCTTGTAATCACGCCAAATGCAAGTATATTTAATGAAATAAGATCGACAGTAATGTGAGGGTACCGATTTGAACCAAACAAGACTTATAAACAGTTGGATGTAATGAAGGTTTCTCCCAACTGAGTTTCCACAGATAAAGTCAAAGTCTAATTTCTCCTGAGTCAAATTTAATCGATGAGCGCAAGTAGGAGAAATAAAAGAATGGGTAGAACCGTGATCAAATAAAGTGTAGACTTCATTAGAGTTTATGATAAGCTTACCCGTGATGACCCTCATTCGGTTCTCGCTTCGGGAGGTCACAACAAACGCCTCCTCAGACTTGCCTGGCTTTTGACTTTTTCTCGACTACTTTCGGTGCCTCCATCCTAGTTGAATTTGTCTTTCAGAACGACAAAATCGAGCTAAGTTGACCTTCTTCCATAATTATAACATGCTTTGACTCAAGACGGCACAGCTTCGGATCGATGTGTCCCTCTTCTCCGCATTTGAAGCATATGATAGTGGTCTTTCTCCTTCCTTAACAACGGGTGCCTGGTGTCGACGCCTTTCCATCATCATTGAATCTCCGCTTTCTTGAAATGTCCATTCTTATTGTTTTGGCCCTCGATTACCACCGGTGGTTACCATATCCGCCCGCTGATTCCTCCACGCTTGTTGTCACCGCTTCACGACTACTCACCGGTATTATAATTTTGCCGCACGCTTCTTTTTTAGTCATGGCTGACTCATTATCGCTACTCCACTAATCGAGCCCTATTTACAACATCCTAATACAAACACGCTTTATGAGAAATAAGATGTCGACGATTCTCCACTTTAAACCTCTTAAAACATTCGCGCCCATTCTCTCTTCATTATCCACCAAGTGGACGCGAAAACCGTGATAACTCCGCAAATTTTGCCTCGTATTGCGCGACACTACTGGCCATATTGTTTTGTTCCAACTTGATAAACTCTACCTCCTTCATGTGGCTTAATACTTTCGTGAAAGTATTTGTCGTTGAATGCCTCCCCCGAACTTCTCCCAAGATATCTTCAAGACAAAGAAGTTGAGTATCGCTTTTCACCGATTCCCACCAAGAATCGGCCTCCGCCTTAATATAAAGGTGGCAAGGGAACCTTTGCTTCTCGGAGCATCCCAAGACATCAAATATCTTGTAATCTGCTTTATCCATGCTTCCGCCAAAGTGGTTTTGCTTCCCTTAAACTCCGGTGGTCCCAAATTGAATTGTTTAATGCTTGACCGCCTCGAGTTTTCCGTGTTTCCACCTCACGCTTTTGGATGTGTCGCTTCTCATCATTGCCGTCATAAATTGCGTAAAAGCCTCCTAACATTTGATCATTCATCATTTGGTCGTTGTTGTTGTTTGTACGAGGATTGTCGCTTCTCGATGCACATTATCCTCGATTATCGATATGTGAATCAACGATCGCTCAGGCTCCATTGCTATTCTCAACATTCTCGATGTCATTTTCAGACATCGCCACAAAACAAAAGATTAATCGACATGTAACAATTATCTTTATATTCTCGACCGACCAATAAAATAAAGACATAAACTTAGTAGGTCATACTAGCGAAGGTATTCTGCCTCCTCCCTCCTAGTACTTTTTCTCACATCTTAGCCGTGGATCATATCCCTTAGCTCGATATTAACCGTGACGCCCCCAAAATTAGGTATACATCACCCATCTTGGATCGCCACTTACATGGTATGTAATTTAAATACAACTTATTAATATAACATAATCATGGTACATAATACGACATAAACCGTGAGTTTAAATACAAATATCGCCTCTACTAGATATTATACAAACTCAAACAAAAAGTCCTCATTACAATTATTATCACACTATTTCACGTAATAAAGGAGGACTACTAATGCTATCTTCGTGACCATCATTCATTTCCCCGACTCGTCCCAAATATATTCTCATTTCCGAAGAGAATAATGAAAGAAAGAAAGGGTGAGCTCAACTAGCCCAAAGAAGAAATATTACGACTAAGATAATGCGAATAAATTATCAATAGTCTTCAACAATGTTAAACCGATAAAATACAATGTATAAACCGCTTTAATCACAAGCGGAATATGCAATCCATTAAAAGAGTCAAGAGAAAATAAAATCTACTATCTTTTATGATTTAAAAGGTTTTTCATCATCAAGTATAGCCGAGACTCACTTTTAATAAATAATCCACATCATCGAATCACCCCGCACTACTACCAAGGATATTCTTTAAGATCACGACCACAATTATTCCTCGCACTACGCCAAGAATAGTCAGGTATTCATTAATGGTCATGATCATGCCAACAATCGGCCCATCAATGCACTACTACTAATCGAGGATTTTTACCACATCATTTGTAACATTACTACCATGATTACACCGAATAATCCTCGTCATAATCATACCAAGTCCATCCATGCTCTACAAAGCCATGTATGACTTTTAAAAAAATATAAACATGAGGATGATGACAATGATATAAGAATTCAATAAAACAAGTTCAAGAATTATTTTATCCAGAATTATTAACGTCCAAATTGTCAACACGACATCGCTTTTGTAGAGTAAAAAATTCAAGAATGATCGTAAGAATATTTCCATGAAAAGATATCGATGAAACGCAAATATCAAGGATATTCTACTAATTTCATGGAGTATAAGTCAAAGTTTTAATCAACCGGGTATAATAAAGAATGGAATAACAAAAGAAATCACCACGCATGCGCGATTTCTGTGATGTATAAAAGTTATTCCAATGTAATAATAATAACGGAACCAAAATCGTGTGAAATTCACACCGGCTGTGATGTTCCAATGTATTAATAAAGATGGAACTGCATCCTAAAAAACACACGATAGATATTCCAATGTAATAATAAAGATTTTAACCAGTCCTGTAAAAACACATGCATGTGATGTTCCAACGTAATAATAATAAAGATTTTAACCAGTCCTGTAAAACACACGCATGTGATGTTCCAAATGTAATAATAATAAAGATGTCAACAAGTCCTGTAAAAACACACATGCATGTGATGTTCCAATGTAATAATAATAATGGAATAACATAATGATTTCACCAAGATAGGTAAAACACAGATACAAAAAGTTATGTATAGGGTATACCACTTTTTGCAAAAGTTATTCCAATGAATAATAAAGAATGGAATAATGTAAGTTCTCTTCAAGAAGAAAGAATAACACCCTCACCGTAAAAAGAACCTAATATAAGTAGTGAAGTAGCGTTAATACTCTTCTTCTTCTATAACTTTCTCTATATACTTCTATAATTTCTCTCTGTAGTTTCAAATGAATTCGTAAGAAAATAATGAAGGAATGAGCTTCTATTTATAGGAAAATGAAATGCATAAGAATTAATCCATTTAACGGTCCAGATTGATTTACTTTAATCTGACTATCCATATTTAAAGAAAATCTTTAAATAAAATATAATATATTCTATTTATATAAAAACATTTTACTATGCAAACACTACTATGCAAAACACTACGCAAAAACACTACGAAATACTATGCATAATAAAATATAATATATTTTATTTATAAAATAACTTTAATAAAGTATTCTCGCTTTATATATAAAAGATGTTTCGCTTTTATTACGTTAATAATACGTAATAAAACAAAAAGTCATTATCGCTATAATAATTCATTCATTAATCAATAAATGGAATCAAACCGGTGACTTCACACATAAGATCAATAATCAATACCGCAAGCTTACTATGCAACCACATGTATTATCGTATTTTTTTTACTACCGAAGTAGTTCAACAAGATCAACCAGAAAACTTCCGCCGTTATTTCAATAAAATATTTTGTGCTTTCTCAATCCGATAATAATTTCATTGTGGGGTCCACCAATGATTGAGCCATTGCATTTAATATTCCCTACTAAACCGAATATTCCCCAATTCAATCGAATATAATATAACCACTGTGATACTTTGCAAAAATTTATAAATATTACCTACAACTATAACATTATATCAAATTATTCCATAATATTCAAAAATAATATTTATAGAAAAATTCATCTTTATTTATAAAAAGTTCGGGTCTTACAACCTCCCTTCTTATGAAATTTCGCACCGCCAGGTGAAAAGGCAAGTGGTGGATTGACTAATGATGTGAAAAGAAAAGTGGTTTGGCGATCACTGTAATGCAAAACGATGTTGGTTCGACGCCTTCAGAATGTGAAATGACAAGTGGTTCGACGTCTGGTAAAGGTAATTACTTATTAACGAAGGTAAATACTATCGACGAAGGTAAATACTATTCACAAGGGTAATTACTATCGATTAAGGTAATTACTTATTAAGGTAAATACTATTTCACAAGGGTAATTACTATCGACGAAGGTAATTACTATCGATTTAAGGTAACATCGTTTCACAAGGTAATTACTATCGACGACAAGGTAATTACTATCGACGAAGAGACTCTTAGATGATGACATACGAGCCCCCATAAAATAATCAAACTTACCACAAATCATTTTTTTCATCAACACATATTTAATCTGTAAGACCTCAAATTTTTAAATAAAAGGAATTTCCTTTATTTATTATTTTGAAATAGTAAGGGTTGATTTGATTAATGTGGATAATTAAGGGTTAAATACGCAAATATTTCAAAATAAAGCAAGTGGTTATAAAATATCTATCATTGTTTAGAATATTCGTTTCGTGTATTGGAATATTCAGACTGTCAGGGAATATTCGTATTTACCAATGGCAGCCCCGATGTAATGTGGGCCCCATAACTTGAAAGCGATTGGATGAAGAAAACGACAAATATAAGTTGTTATTAAATAACGGCATAGTTAGTATCAAGTATTATCTTTATTTGAATACCCAAGTGGTTAAAACACACTAATACGCTATTGTTGAACAAGAAGATACCAGTATTGCACCAATTATTGATTCTTACGTGAAGAAGGCACTTACTCAATAATCGTTATAGTAATTACATTCAAGATTTTATCGAGTTAATAATTGTCGTTTGATATTTTATATTCATTGTTTCAAATAATTGTCATTACACGATTTTCATTATCGGCTAATAATTCATATTATCTCGAATAATATTATTAGATAACATTATTGGCAATGTCTAGAAAGTTCCGCTTCAAGGAGAGGTTTGGTCACCTAATCGCGCTACCAGCAGTTAAGAAATTCTTATTGAAAGCCCTCTTCCCTGAACCTACTCATTGTCAATATCAGGATTCAGAATATTATTTGTGAATAATTAATTATTGATTTATATGATGAGGAAAATATTGATTTTATGTGGATATGGATGGAGAAAATTTTTAAATGACAATTGTTGAAAATTAATATTTTATCTTTTTCTGATAAAATAATTCATTTAAATATATTATTTTAATAATATATTAACTGGTGATATTTTTTACAACGAATGTGGGATATATGAGTATACTAGAGGAGGAAGAGTATTTTGTTGCAATAAATGTTTAAAACATGTTAAACATGTTCATGGACCCCATTTATCGATCGAAATTTGATTATAAATTTAGTAAATCGCCTGCTTGTGAATTTCGGTCAATTTCTATTTGGAATTTGGAAAACTTTCTTCTGTAAAGTTGTAGAGAATTGAAATTCCTATAAAAACTCATGAGATTCGAATTTTCTGATGAAAGGGCTATTTATTATGAATTATTGAAGTTCAAGTTCAAATAATTGATTTTTTAGAGTTTAAAATATTTTTTGTAAGAAAAACGTTTTTTGTTGTAATTGAGTGGCTCACATGTGTTATAAATGATCTGAAATCAAATTTCTAAGGTGGGCTTGAATATTTTTAAGAAATATTATTATTTTATTAAATTTTCTCGCTGTTGTCTAAGCATTTTCCTATAAATAGGTGCTTGGGTTAGAATTGAAAATCACAACGTAAATCGAAGATTTCTCTCTATATTATCGAGCGTATTCTTGTGAGTATTTTGAGTATACTTGAGTATTGCTAGACGGTGCAAGTTCCTTCAAAGACTATAATTTAGATTCTAAATCTGTGACTGATCTTCGAGGTAAGGGATATTATTTTTTTCAGTAATGATATTATTTCTTCAATATCATTATAATCAAATGTCGATCCGAAGTTTTTATCAAATTTGGAACTTTTTTCATGCTCTAAGGTTACTATTCATGGGTTACTATTCATGAGTTACTATTCACGAGTTACTATTCATGAGTTACTTATTCACGTCTTAGTTACTATTCACGAAAGTACTATTCATGAAGCGTGAAGATGTTTTTGTGGAATTTCTATCTTTTGGTGTCGGAGTTACTATTCACGATACGGCAAGACTATTCACGATACTGACACTATTCACGATACTTCAGATTATTCACCTAAAAATAAAATTTCTTCTTTCGTCTAAAACATCTATTCCGGATACTAACTCGATTGATCCATGTTTTGATCATTCTTGAATTTTACACCACTATGATTATTTTTGAGGTATTTTTGACGTGGATAAAACCAAGTACTTTATCCTTAATCCTTAATCCTTGTCATTTTGTTTCACCCATTCGCTTTTTTAAAAAATATTTTCATCATCCTTAGTCTTAAATGATGATATTATGGAATATCTTTTACCTCAGTAGTGCAGCATGAATGATTTCTTAAGAATATCTTTTGGCCAGTAGGTGCAAAGATGAATGATTTCTGAAGAATATCTTTGGCCCAGTAGTCTGAAAAGATGAACAGTGTTTTAAATGAATACGATTAATCAATGAATATCTTCTACCAGCGTAGTGCAAAGATGAATATTTGATTCCGTATGTATATTGATTGATGTTACTGAGGATAAAGATGAGCGATGAACTTTTAAATTCATACATAGAAGATAGTAGTTTGCATTCTCTACTTAACTCTTCTAATTAATTATTATTTCACGCATGCGAATATCGATTTAAAATTTGTTGCCTATCAGATTCTATTATATTTTTTCCTCGTGAAGACTAACGATAATTTGTTGTATATTATCTTAGTCATAATATTCTTTACTTGAGCTAGTTGAGCTCACCCTTTTTCCTTTTTGTTCCATTTTTCTCGGGGAGGCGAGAATATACGAGTAGACGGGAATGGGTATTGAATGAAGGTTTTAGAAAGGATTGCTTAGTAGTCCTCACCATTTTTGTAAAATAATGTATCAATAAATGTGATGAGGATTTATTTGAGTATAGATATCATTTACTGTAAGATAATATTTGTATTCAAACTCACGCTTTTACTTATTGTAATAATAAAGTTGTAGTTGTTTACATAATGTATTGACAACCTTAATAGGTGATGTATACCTATTTTGGGGCGCCACATAATCTTTCAACAATTATTAATCATTTATAACTTGTCGTCTCCAATTATTGATTTAATACTATAACATATTATATGTATGAGATAATCTTGTGTAATAATTGAATCAATAATATAAGAGATATGATCGAAGAATTCTTGAAGAATAATTGAGCATAAATGAGTGACTTCTCACGTAAGCATCAATAATCAATACCGGTGTGCTACTATGCAACTACACGACATCGCATTTTTACTACCGGGTAGTTCAACAGTTTTAATTCAGTAATACCTCCGCCAAGTTATTTTTATAAAATATTTTTGTCGTTTCTCAATCCGATAATAATTACATGTGGGAATCACTAACGATGATTGGTAATTTAATACGAATATTCCTAACAAAAGAATATTAAATAGAAAACGAATATTTTATAACAACTTCGCATACTTTGCAAAATTTATAAATATTACCCACAACTATAACATTATATCAAATTTATTCCATAATATTCAAAATAATATTTATAGAAAAATTTATCTTTATTTATAAAAGCTGGGATCTTACACATATACTCTTAATTAGCATATTAATTTGAAAAACATATATTCCACTTATTGACAGGGATTCATGCTGCAAGTAGAATCATATATTTTGATTTTGCACCAACTAGATACCTTAAATTACCTTTTTAAAACAACAAAAATACAAAGAGAAAATTAATTGATCATTAAACTGCTTAGTAGGTGGTTTATAGATTCAATCCTTGAACAATTAAATAAACAAGTTTGTACCCCGTGTGAGGCACAAACTTGCTTTCTTATATGTTTCTTCTGTGTGGTGTGCATAAGATTATTATTTTCTTTTACGATTGATATCGTTTGAATCTTTGATGGATTTCGATTTATGTTTTAAGAATTTACGATAAATTCTTTGTGATTACCGTTCTGCGTGACTGTAACATATCAGAATATGAGAATTAATTTCAAGGAGCATAGAATTTGAATGTCTAAATAAGTTTGCATCAAAAGTAGAATATCATTATATATATATATATATATATATATATATATATATATATATATACAGTAAGGATCTGATCAGAGAGGCCTGATTTTAAGTAAAATCCGGACTTTCGTTCTCAGCCTTTGGATGAGATCCAACGCCCAGAAAAGTAAGCTATTGGAGAGGGGGGAAAAACGCGGAGCAAGTCTGGAAAAAAAAAAGTCGCGTCGGGTCAAAAAAAAAATCGAACATGCTTCTTCTTAAATCCCTAAATCGCGACTTGCTCTCTCTTCTACACAAAGCTCACAGCGAAATCAGGCCTCTCTCTTTCACAAACTCCGGCCGTTCGACACAAGTCGCGAGAAGAACTGGTCTCTCTTTTTCTTAAATTGCGAGTTTCTCTCTCTTCTACACAAGTCGCCGGAAGTTGGATAGGCTCGTTTCTCTGTCTTCGGCCAATCACTCACGTTGGAAAGGTAATTTCTAATTTTCTGTTCTATGAGCGGTATCTTGGGATGGTTTTCTTATATCTATTGGGGTTAAAGGATGGTTTTATTTGGATCTATTGATTTTTTTTTGTATTTCATGTGGCTCTGAGCTATTGATGGCTCTTTCATGTGGCTCTGTTTTTGCTTAATGGACTAGTAGTGGACTAGTTTTTGTTGCTAGTAATTAGTGGAGAACAAATGTGAGAATGTATGTCATTTTAACTGTATCTTCCATTTTGTTTCTGAGAAGATCTGTTTCATGAATATAGTTCTTGCTTTAACTATTGCCTTGTATTAGTTCTGAATTGATTATTAATGGAAGAACAAGGGCATAAGAATGGGAAAATCAAAACAGAGCCACAAGGTATATTGATCGGATTTCAAAGGAAGCTGAAGGTCGCAACTTTTTTATAGATAAACCATCTAATATTACAAGTTCTATTTTTAATTCAGTCAAACTTAATATGTGATCATTTGATGGGTATAGGATGTATGATAGATTGGATATTAATTTTTACACCATCTTATCCTTAGGAAGAATTTCAGTTTGCACTCTTCAGGAACAAAAACAGGAGGAATCTCTTTGCAGACAGGGTGTGTTATGCCGACTCTTGTTCTCTAGTACTTTCAGCTTTGTGATGCTCCCTTTTACTAAGACTACCATTTAGTTGTGCAGATATTTGACTTGTTTGATGTCAAGTGCAATGGTGTTATAGAGTTTGAGATTTCGTCTGGTCATTGAGCGTCTTTCACCCAAATGCACCTGTATCAGACAAAATTTCTTGTAAGATTGATTTCTAATGACATTTTGAAAATGTATGTTCTAATTTTACTACCTTATCTCCTTATTTTAATTTGGGGAAACTGTTTTGGCAGTTGCATTTAGATTGTATGATCTAAGGTGCACAGGATTTATTGAGAGGGAAGAGGCAAGTATTGCATTTAGATTGTAGTTTTGTACAGTAGCTATGAAAGCAAAAACAGAGCCATTTGGGTAGTTTTAACTGTTGCTGTTGCATTTAACCATTTGGGTATAACACTAAACTATTTTTGTTCATGTGTAATGATATGTAAATTACCAACTGTGGAATGTCTCTAAAACATTGCAATCTTATGGTGGTTTTGGCAGATAAGCACACGTGCAGTTGCGCAGCATTGATGATGCTCGACTTGGAGTCATTGAAATAAATATGGCAAATCTTAAACACATCATCAATATCATCGTGTTCTTTTGTGGGCTAGCCTTGGTAGTGTCGGTCATGGCACTTGTCAAGTGATTGTAAAAATTGTGTACTCTGCTACCCTAACTGTAATGTCTATTTTCATTGTCTTGTTAAGTGATTGTAAAGACATTTTTGATGTGTATTCTGATCTGATTTTTCGGCATCCAGTGTTAGTTGACAGCAATGTGTATATGGTGGTGGTTCACAGGCTCTCTCCCCTTTTGTCTGTTTTCCCTTGGCGTATTGTCCACCATAATCCCTGAATAAAAATATTGTAGTCTAGTTCAAGATTGGAAATTTAAAAATCTACCTTTCTACAAATTATATCTCATATTCAAAAGAAACAATTTAATGTATATAAACAAATGAATACACCAACATTTCATTTTCCGTGTTAAGTAACAGGTTTCATATCCAACTAATAAACCAACATGATTCTGTAAAAGTTTCATGTAAATGTAAAAAAAATTAAACAATTATTAATAGTAAGGTTCACAATTCACCAAAATCACTAAAATGAAAAGTCAAAAAATCAAAGAAGACAACAGTAAACTTAAATGTTTCACACAACCAGATTACATCTCCACCAGTGGCATATAAAAGTCCATAACCTGTATAAGAACATCTCCACGTTACATTTCAAATTTAAGTTTTCCATCATCACACAACATAATACATCACACAACATCATCACATCATCGTACACTCCAACAAGTTTTGGACAATTTTTTTTGTCATGCGACACTCCAACAATCCCACAACCATTGCATTTCTTAGCCTTCTTGATAGCCTTCTCTCTGTCGAACAAAAAACAAAATTAAAAGAAAGACATTCTGTGCAGTTTTCTTTTTAATGTGTGTTGTCAATTATGATGGGGTATTAGATAAGATTATACTAATGGTCCATCAGTTGGACAATAAAATATATATTACTGCTGCAACCTTCTAACTTGTGTGTCTATGATTATCTTCAAAATCCTGTTCATTTCTTATTTTGCTATTATCATTAGTATGTCTCTATTATTATCATTAGTAACTTGCTCCTGATCTGGTCAATCTCTGAGCGGTAAACATTATACAAGTGAACAAAATACTGCATGCTTACCTTTAAAATGCTTGAAAAGGGGAGAGCAAGATAACTGTTTGAGGATGCTGCCTCATGAACAAGAGTGGGTCACTGAAGTGAGACAGAATACTTCGGCCGGAATCTTGGGAAACAGACAGAGATAGAATACTTCGGCCGAAATCTCTTTGTGTAGAAGAGAGAGGAAAATGGGACTTGTGTAGAAGAGAGAGGAAATCAGACGGCCGGAGTTTGTGAAAGAGAGAGGCCTGATTTTGTTGTGAGCTTTGTGTAGAAGAGAGAGCAAGTTGCGCTTTAGGGATTTAGGAAGAAGCATGTCCGGTTCTCTTTTTTGACCCGACTCGACTTTTTTTACCCGACTTGCTCCGCGTTTTTTCCCCCTCTCCAACAACTTACTTTCCTGGGCGTTGGATCTCATCCAAAGGCTGAGAACGAAAGTCCGAATTTTACTTAAAATCAGGCTTTCCTGACCAGATTCTTACTATATATATATATATATATATATATATATATATATAGAAATTTCTTCCATAAAGAATTCTTTATAGATCTTAAGATAACCCTTTTTTCTAGATTGATAAAAACTTATTGGAAGGTTTGAGATTGAAACATAAATATACACGTAGTAAAAGCTTCTACTGGCTTTTATTTTAATATGAGGGATATACCATAGTCAACATATTGTCCATTTGTTTAACTAAAACGCAATTTTAATATTAAATAATACGAATTTGCATAACTTGTACTGCATTTGTAAAAAAAATAAAAAATAAAAAAAAAAAAAAAAAAAATTAATTAAGATTGACATGACAACTTACGACATATAATAAAATCAAATAATTAGCCTGAAGTTTTATTTGCTATTTTTATAACAATATTTTGTTATTTTATAAAAACAAATATTTTTATAAAACAAATATTTTATAATAACAAATAAAGAATATAAAATATTTTATAAAAACAAATATTTTATAAAAACATTTGTTTTTATAAAATATTTTATAAAAACATTTGTTATAAAATATTTGTTATAAAAACATTTGTTATAAAATATTTGTTATAAAAACATTTGTTATAAAATATTTGTTTTTATAAAATATTTTATAATAACATTTGTTTTAAAACATTTGTTATAAAAAACATTTGTTATAAATTATTTTTTATAAAACATTTGTTATAAATTATTTTTATAAAAACATTTGTTATAAAATATTTTATAATAACATTTGTTATAAAATATTTGTTTTTATAAAATATTTTATAAAACATTTGTTATAAAACATTTGTTATAAAATAGAGTGTATTTGTCATTTCTTACAAATGTTTTATAACAAATGTTTTTATAAAATATTTAAAAAACAAATATTTTATAACAAATGTTATTATAAAATATTTTATAACAAATGTTTTTATAAAAAATAATTTATAACAAATGTTTTTATAAAAAAATGTTTTAAAACAAATGTTATTATAACAAATATTTTATAAAACAAATGTTTTTTTATAAAATATTTTATAAAAACAAATGTTTTATAAAATATTTGTTTTTATAAAATATTTTATATTCTTTATTTGTTATTATAAAATATTTTTTTATAAAATATTTGTTTTATAAAATAACAAATATTGTTATAAAAATAAAGAATAAAGAACTTGATTTTTATACAAATATTGCCACTATTTGATTTTTATACAATAGTAAGAGTTCATCTTGGCTTAATAATTTTTTTTTTTTTTATATGCCTGCATGTCGTGCATTCTCGTATTATTTAATATTAAAAATCGCTTTTAGTTAAACAAACCGACAACACGTTAACTATATGTAGTCTCATATTAAAATAAAAGCCGAGTAAGGTTTCTACTACTGAAGATATTTATGTTTCATCTCATGTTTTATCAACCGGTCCAAAAGTACATTAGACAAGACTTCCAAGAACCATGCAAAGAACCTGGTCATATGGAAGAATTCCCCATATATATATATATATATATATATATATATATATATATATATGCACGTTTTATAGCGATAATTGTACAATTAAATATATATTTTAGTTATAAAAATATCAAAAATAAATAAACATCAATTAAGTTATTCACTTTTGTCATATGCAAGGAACAAGTCAAGTCATGCATGACTTTAATATTTGCAAAGAGCATAATATTTTTGGCTACCTAGAACATAAGTCATTATCTACCAGATTTCTGAGCTTGTAATTTAGGGGGTATTTGATAAAAATTGAATGAATTTGATCTGAATTTAAATGAAAAAAGTTATTTGATAATTGACATATTTGAAATATCTGAATAACATATTTTTATTATTTGCCCCCTCTAAAAAAATTCAAAAAATTATTATAAATTTATTTAATATTACCTTTTGAATATAATAGTTAATATTGTAAAAAAAAAGTTCATTTAGCCATTTAATTAAAAAAATTGAATTAAAAAAACTAATCAAATTTCAAAATTATTTAAATACCTCGACCGATTTAACTATTTAAATGAATTTTTTTCAAAATAAACACATTAAAAAATTAAATCGATCAATTATTCAATCTTTCGGCCGCAATCAAACAGCCACTTAGTCGGTAGGTGTAGCCGGGGTAACAATACCATATGCAATTTTTACCGAGGCTAATGGGGGCACATCCAAGTTCAATCAACCATAGCCATAGGTGTCACTGCACTTATGAAGACAAAACATATAGTACGTACACTGAAAATTAAATGACAGAAAGTCTAGGCCCACAAAAGAGGTGCATAAAGGATAAACATTTCTATAGTCCTTATTCCATTGGTTACACCTACAAATATAGAAGAGCCAAACAACATCGATCATATCTTCTCACTTATTAAACTCTTGAAAATTAAAGAATATATATATTAAAACCCCTTATAAGCCTTAACCTACATATATATATATATATATATATATATATATATATATCATTTTCTTATTGTTTCAAGTTTTCTTCAAAGTTGAAATACTAATGGGGAGTGATCTGAATCTGGTCCCTCACCGGCGATCCTCGTACTTGTACGGGTGCATGTCGCCGTCATGCATTCCGGTGCATGAAGAATACTCCCGGGTAAATTCATACGGTAGCAACGACGGTCGGAGTGGGCGGAAATGGCGAAAGCTGCTTAGAAAGATAGTGAGAGAAAGCAAGAACATATACGGATCCAAACCCTTGACGTTTAAGTACGATGCGGTTAGCTATGCGCAGAATTTTGACGAGGGCCTTCACAATGAAGAATATTACGTACGCTGTCCCCAAGTATTTCCATAATTCTGATTAGCCTTTCTTTTAGATGAGTGAAGTTTGTTTGTTTGTTTTTTTTAATTTTATTTTTGTAGTTATATATAAAAATATATTTAATTAGTGACCGACTGTGAATCTAATTATCAAGATCATTGGCTTTATTAATCAGCTGCAAATGTGAGTTGTGTTTTTGGGTATGAGCTGAATTCAGTATATACATATATTTATATATATGTAGTTTTATTAAGGTGAAATTTATGATTATATATTGTGCTTAGAAATTAATGAAAATTGCTCATAATTAATAGTACGCTCCTCTCCACTAGCTAAGCTAGCTAGGGAAAGAGGAAAGGGAATGATGATAAAAAAGCAGAGCATACATGATACTCCCACATAATTGGTTGGGTCAGTTGCAGACCTCTGAAATCAAGGAAGATAAAACCCGAAATTACTGGCCGGTGTGGGTGGGGACTGGGAGGTAAATTCTGAAAAGTTAAAACAAGTTGAAATTTGATAGATTCTTTTTGATCATATGGTTAATTAATTGTCCCTAGAAGGAAATTAGTAAATCTTTTAATCAACCAAATTTAACTAATCAATTTTTTTTATTTTACTATATCTGATACTATAAATTAGTTGTTCTCCCTGTCACACCGTAAAAACTCTTTTCTTTAAATTATATTTTTTTGTTTTGTTTGCACTCTCTAAATGTTACTCCCCCCTTTCCTAAAAATTATCGTTTTAAAAGAAAAAAATTATTTCAAAAAGTTTGTCGTTTACAATTTTCGAGAATAATAAATTATTTACTTTCCTACTCCGTATATTACTACTACATTCTCTCATTGTCTCAAGAAATTATCTTCCTTGTATTAATAGTTTTCAACTTTTCATAAAAGGATAGTGATGGAATTTCAAACAAATTTTACTTGATAAATGATACTACTATTTATACTCCCTCCGTCCCTATTTAAATGACGTTTTAGAGATGGGTACAAGAATTAAGATAATGATTAGAAATCATTAAATATAGTACTCAATTGTCTATAATACCCTTAAATCATTAATTTACCATAGCACAAGAGTTTAAAGTACCAAAAAAATAGATAGAGTAATGAGGGATAATTTTGGAAAAATTATCATTAATTCTCCTAGATTTGAACAAACGTCGATTAATTATGAACAAATAAAAACTCTAAAACGTCGTTTAAATAGGAGAACGAAGAAGTACAAATTAAACAACTTTTAGTATCAAAATTCAAAAACAGTGGCATGAATAAAGTGATACCCAAAAGTTTTAAACTTTCGGTTATATATATCTTCTTTAGAAACAACTCCAAAGCGGTAGGAGTTGCAAAAATCCTAGACTATATTAGTCTAGGAAGCAGATTTTGCTCCAACAGATGGACTATATTTAGTCCAACCATTTTTCTGGCAATCCAAAAAGACTAAATCAAGGAACGAAAATCTCATGGACTATAATTTTATTATTAAATGGGAGAGAGGATAGAAGAAAAAGAAGAAGGAGGAGATCTGTGAAGAAGAAAATGAAGGAGAAGAAGGTCTGTGAAGAAGGAGATGAAGAAGACGAAGTGGGAAGAGTCGGCAACAACATATAGAATTTCAGAACGGAATGATACAATTATTAGGGTAATTGGAAAATCTATAAATATGTACAATAATTTAATAAATTTTACATTTTTCAATCAATTATTCCAACATTTAGTAATTGTTAGTATTTTATTAATAATAATTTGTATTTTTATTATATTTGATTTTTATTTTTTATTGATAATCTCTCTTTAATTTATTTTTTAATAGAAAATCATGGTCCTCCGATGTATTATTTTTTAGATAGAAAATCATGGTCCTTCGAGTTTTTGAATTCATTGATTATTTTAATCTTTTATATTATAGTCACGGGATAGTCCAGCAAAGATAAATCTGTCTATTTGGAAGAATTGAAAATATAGAGCATCTAGCGATGTCATATGATTTAAATATAGTTCAGCAGATAGTCCATTTGAAGATGCTCTTAGTTCATATGTTATGAAAATCAAGATAATCTTTTTCTGTGATAGACTTTGATTCTAGATATTTGGACCCAAAAAGAAAGAAGAATAATGTACCGAAAAGTATTGCCTTTTCATTCTATAAGAGAATAAAGTACTCTTGATGTTAGTGGGAGTCAAATTCAAAATTTTCGAGTTTTTCAAGTTCTCCTTTAAATTATTGAGTCAAGCGGAGGGTTAAAAGAGATTCGGTTAGCATGAAATTTATTTTTTGGTAAGTTGGTAAATTGACTAATAGAATGTTGATCTGGCATAAAATGCTCGCGTGCGTATCGGCGTTCTCTATTACTGATCAATAGAAACTCGCTGTCTAAAATGAATTACATCTTAACAACTTTCAATTAAAAGTATGACATTCAATTGAATAAATTAGTTTGATTAGTCGAGTTGACTCAAACAAATTAATATCTCATTTTTTATTCTATTTACTTCATCTCTCAGTATCAAATCCGTTTTCTTCCTTTTCCTTTCTTATTGGATAGGAAAATATAAAAATCCAACACTTTCCAACTTCATTAATTAGCACATACATTCACAACTGTAATAGTATACATTAAATAAAAAAATATTACCATTCACATTTTCAAATTTATATAATTGAATCTTTTCCTCTACACTATTTATACATATTCATCACCAAAATTCTACATATATTCAATATTGCTTTCATATTATTCAAAATATCACTGTCAGTAGATGAATGAATGAATTAATATATATTACATATATTCTAAAATTCACAATTATAATGTTTAAATAAATTATATACTAATATTCAAAAGACTTGGGCCTCCGATGAGTTAACCTACTTAGTCGGAATAACCTTCCAAAAAGTATTTATTGTGTTTTCATTTTTTTGAGTACTAGAGATTCAGGAATTTCTAGTCGAAATAATGCTTAGAATAATAGTTGTACAAAACACATTTAGATTATAATTTTTACTACTTAATCTTTCATTGTTAGTCTAAACTGAATAGTAAAAAAAAAAAAAAAAATAATCGAAGCACATCTTCTGCAAAATGTTAGAAAAATTAATAATAAGATTTTTTAAAATAAAGCACGTACTATTAGTAGTATCATTACATTAGATGAGAAAAGTATTATAAATTTTAATATACTTAAATAAAAAAAGAACCACCAAGTTAAAATGTCAAATATCCTTCATTTCAAAATATATGATTATTAACGCAAGATCTTTCGTCAAAAAACAATAATAAACACCACAAGCTCGTGGCGGTTCAAAATTTCAGCGAAGAATCGATGATGTGAATTCACGAGGTTTATATAGCGGAGGCGCTATATCACCTAACAGTGTATTGATATCAAGAGATCATAATTCTCCGTGAATATCCGATTCTAAATGAAAGAAGATTATGAGAACGCATTCTCAAAGGAGACTTCCTCACTAAGTTATACCCTCCTACGGCACCAATTACCGTACCACCCACTACTACCGACACATTCCCTTTACCCGATGGGGTTCTGCCCGAAATTGCGTATAGTTTGTTCAACCGCTTTTGATCAACGTCTTTCCACTACGTATGCCAGATTATGATCCTATCTACATTAACGCATTGCGAGTTCTTTTAGTCAACCAGACATGCTTTTTCATCATTCTGGTCAAAGATCAGTAGATATTTAAAATGTCTAAAATGATTGATCGAATTTAATCTTACGTCTTTATAAGTTTGAAATGAAACTGATTTAATATTTTAATAATTCAATAATAGAAATTAATACTAAAAAGAATAAAGTTCAATACACTTTACCTAAATAGATAAAATATATCAATAATGATCAATTTTGAATCTTTAAAGTCAATTTAAAATATTTTTAAATTAAAAAGTTATACTAATTAATATTTAACTTTAAATAATACAATTCTAAATATTATAAAAGTGTTACTAATTATAACATTTATTATTTTAGAAAATTAAAAGAATTACATCACCTTTTAATGTATAAATATTTTAACTGATTTTAAAATCTAAAATAAATTGAGTAATTTCTGAAAGCAGACTAGTCAAATGCTTACGAAACGAAAAACACACACAAACTAGGAAAACCACCACCCTTCTCCTCATCTCTTTCTCTTGGATCATAATTTCATATACAGACCGCACATGCATGTATGTATGTATGTTCGCTTTAAGGGCTTCTATTCGTAGTATGAATCAAATTCATATATATATATATGTCCTCTGAATTTTATTTTAGTGCAATTGCATGCGTACCTTCTCTATTTCTCAAATTCATTTAATTTCTTCAGGTATAAATCGAATTCATATGCTGAAGTTTTTATAATATTATGAAATCGGTGGAGTTTCTGCATTTTTTAATGTGCCATGCATATACATCCATCCACACGCAAATTTAGTAGGAGTAGTAGTTTATGGATTATTATTTTGAGGATTATGTTGTAGGTTGCTTTCCGTGCAGTGTATTGAACTGAAGAAATTAAATAGATTGCTTTGAAATCTTGTATCGAAGTCTTTGTTAAAATTCTGCTAATTAGCAAAGGACAATATTGTTATTTTGTTGGGTTCTGCATATATATATATATATATAAACACATTTTCTTTTCATGACCCAAAATTGCTTGGTAAATATTAAGGCTACCCTTAAGATTACACAATCTTCTTAGTTTGAGTTTGTAAAAAAATGCAATTATGCTGCAAGAATATCGGAAACCCTTTCAATTAACGTTCATTCCCTTTCCCAGCTGATGCATGTGGTGCAGATGTTCTTCTATGCTCATTATATAGTGTTGAATACCAGAGCACTAGCAGCCAGGCATGTCACCTGTAAGCAAACGAACTATTTTATATACTTCTGGTTGGGGTGAGTTGCCTATGGTGGGATATTTGTTTATTCTTAATGCAAATCAGTGAACATTTTTATATACAATCCTAATTCTCTGTTTTAAAACTACTTTATGGATATCATCATATCATATTTATCAATGTAAGAAATTAATAATAAACTGTTTTTTTTGTTAAACACTAACGGTATCTTCGTGTCAGCTTACGTGTTAAATGAGACTAAATCCCTTAATTCCCGAACGTTTTTAAGGCACACCCTCCATGAGCCTGGTGCATTCATGAGATTTTCTCTCGGACCACCATGCCAACCCCTTGGGGTAGAAATAAACTGTTCTACTCAACTTACTTCAATGAAATGGGAAAGCTGTACCTGGGCTCTATCTGGTGCTTCAAGACTTTGTTGCTCAGGCAGGCTTAACTGGAGATGGACCGGAACATGTCCATCCTCAATAATGCTTAACTCGTTCGGAATGAAGACATTCCTATTTGCTGTTGCATCTCTTCCATATACCTGAGAGATAAATCCTTAAACATTGGTGTAGGTACAAGGATTGTAAATGTTAGTTCATAAGAATTTCCTCTTTTTTTCTTTTTTTAATAGTTTTCTGACCATAATACCTTTTTGTACAATTCGTTATTTTCTTGACCAATGAGGTTAACCTTCTTATAAAGTTCTAAATTTTCTTGATGAATAAGGCTCCCCTGTAATAAATTCAAACAAGTTCAGCTATCAGGGACGATTTACATTAGTCTTAACAAAATACTCACAAAGAACAGCTATTGTTCTAGAAAGACCTTTCTGTTCAGCTCTTGTATCTCATTAGTTAATATCTGCTCCTGCAAATTTAGGAAAACTATGCATCAGAAGTTGAAAAACCATCATGTTAAATCTCATGCAAAATTTCATATGGGCCACAACTAAATGAAAATATTAACTTGTCTGACCTTTTTCATCCGGACATCCCGTAGACTCATTTCCAGTTGGTTTTCCAGATTTTGCAGGTCTTTCACCTTCAAGCCGTAAAGTTCCTTCCCCATCAGTTGTCTGTCTTGTTAATATGGCCATGTAAGTAATTCATCACCATGCATTGTGAGGCATAGATGCATTTTTAATATAATGCTAATTAATCAATCAGCTAGAAGAGTGAGCATTGTGCCATGTAAGTAATGTTGACATATGGTATTAATCAATCACCTAGAAGACCTGGATGCAAGGTTGAAAAATCCCAAATTTGGGTCAAGAGACGAATTGGTAGAGTATGAACACCAATCAAAATATATTCATTGGGGCAGCTTAAAAGAAATGAAAGGAAAAGAGATGGCATATGTGAAAGAGATATATATAAAGCATGCAGGGTCACAAAGAGAGTGCTGCAAAGCATTTTAAAATGATCTGTATTAGAAAGGATGGGACTATGAGCTGCTGCTATGGAAATAGAGAAGGACAGTAGCAAAGACAAAAAGAAGAGGAAAAAGTGATATGAAGAGGAGGACAGTATCTCATTAACCAAGTTTCCTGAACATTCTCTAAAAGCCTTCCTAAATCAAGAATAGACTATTATGAAGTAAATCTATTGTCCTTGATGAAAACACGCAAAGAAGAGCATAAATTATTATGATAGATAAAATCTTTGATGTTTGAACTTCGATCTTTGGTCTCTTTTTTACACCAAACTTACTTGTGTTAACTAACATGTGCAAGGATTGTGTAAACTTACTTCATATATGGTGTTTATCAAAAGGAAAGGGGAGAAATTACTATTTGCTGGGGCGGTTACACTCTTTTAGATTATCTTATTGTCCGACTCAGCTAGCTAGCTATGATTTTTCCTTGGGTGCAGTGATGTTTAAGTTGATGCCATGGAGATTTGAACCTTGTGCTACAGCCTCGACAGGATTTAGCAGCTAGAGTCATCTGGCATCTCCAAGACAAGGGATGCGAGACTTTTACATTAGTTTTGATGACTATAAAAATTCCCAAATAAGCTAATCCCTTTTACTAGTCAAAATGTGTTTTTAAAACATGATTGAATCGAGAATGCAACTAACTAATCATGTTTAGTATTGTAAACTTCCAGAGGTTAATTAAAACTATATATCGACCTGATCAGAGATATTACTGTTATACTATAAGAGTGAGCATTGTGCCACTGTTATATATCTTGCCCCTAGGCCCTAAATATCACATTTCATTGAGCACTTATAACCCGCTTTCCTTATACTTCATGCATTCTTGGTTTTGTTTTTAAACATTTATTGTTTATAGGATGTTACAGAATACTTGCTTCGTTAATACTTTTGTCATTCAAATGTCTTGCCATGATATTTATTTACCCTACATCAAAGCACTGGAGCAATAATTTTACATGAACTGTCAAAATAATTTATTTATAAAGCATATTGTACCATATCAAACTAATCTCGATTCTGTAGGCTTGTACCTCAGAAATTCATAATTATAATCTACCCTTTTATTCTTCCCCTCCTTTTATAACTAGGCAAAATACAAAGCTAAAGGAGTGATATTTACCTATGGTTTTCTTGCAAGATCTGTAATTGATGCCTTAAAATAGTTGCCTCCTTTTGCCAGAACTAGCAAGTACAACAATTCAGGTTAAGTGCATGAAAATAGTTATAATTTACTTTCACCACTAGAAATTTCACAGAAATATAATTATCATTGACATTGCTTAATGTTAACGCCAAGATCTTCTGCCACGTCCCAATCACATAAGACGCCCTGATCCTGCACAATAAACACGATAAACACCACAAGCATGACAGACCGTTCATTGGGAAAATAGCTCGAGCGTGAAAGTCGATATCGTGTTCACAAGGTTAATAATGGAGGATGTAATGTCCAGTGTATTGAGAGATAATAATTCTCGGTTGTGTGTATGTGATTATGAATGAGAATGTGTATGAGAACGCACTGTTGTGAAGACTTCTTTATTTAGGTTATACTCTCTTCATGCGGATTACGTACCTTGTAATGGAGTGTAGTCCACTACTATCCGACCATTTTACTTGATCGATGGGTCTGCCATGGCTGCATGTAGTCTATCTACTACTTTTTGGTATCTTGTTTTCTGCCATTGGTCGGCCATGATCCCATCCACATTAATGCATGGTAGGTATTTTAGTCAACCCTCATACTTTTCATCATTACTGATCAAAGATAGAGATATTAAAATATTTAATGGGTTAGTCCGATGAACCACCCAATTCCATGGGGTTAATAAAGATTTAAATTTTGTCGAAATAATTTTTTAATATTATGGTGTGAATTTGAGATAATATTATAGTTGTGGGTAGTATTTATAAATTTTGCAAAGTATGCAAGTGGTTATATTATATTAGATTGGTGGGGAATATTAGGTTTAGCGGGGAATATTAAATCTGATGGCTCGATCATTGGTGGACCCTAGCAGCGGAATTATTGTCGGATTGAAAAAGCGACAAAAATATTTTATTAAAATAACGGCGGAAGTTTTCTGGTAGTTCTTGTTGAACTACTTTCGGTAGTAAAAAAATGCGATGTCGTGTGGGTTGCGTAGTAGCGCACGGTATTGATTATTGATCTTTATGTGAGAAGTCAAACCGGTTTGATTCCATTATTATTAGATTAATAATATGAATTATTATAGCGATAATGGCGTTTTATTTTATTAAATTATTATTAACGTAATAAAAGCGAAACATCTTTATATAAAATAGAATCTTTATTAAAGTTATTACATAAATAGAATATATTATATTTTATTATGCGTAGTGTTGCGTAGTGTTTTGCGTAGTGTTTTGCATAGTATTGCATAGTGTTTTGCGTAGTAAAATGTTTTTATATAAATAGAATATATTATATTTTATTTAAAAGATTTTTCTTTAAATATGGATAGTCAGTTTAAAGTAAATCAATCTGAATAGTTTCATGGATTAATTCTTATGCATTCCATTTTCTATAAATAGAAGCTCGTTCCTTCATTTATTTTCTTTACGAATTCATTGAAACTACAGAGAGAAATTATAGAGAGAAAGCTATAGAAAGAAAATTATAGAAAGAAGAAGAAGAGTATTACTAACTTTGATTCACTTCTTACATATTAGGTTCTTTTACGGTAAGGGGTGTTATTCTTTCTTCTTGAAGAAACTTACATTATTCCATTCATTATTATTACATTGGAATAACACCTGTAAAAGTGGCATACCTATACATAACTTTATGTATCTGGCGTACCTATACTTGGTGAAATCCTTATGTTATTCCATTCTTATTATTACATTGGAATAACTTTTGTATCATGATTTACCACTATACTTGGTGACATTCTTATTATTACATTGGAACATCACATGCATGTGTTTTACAGGACTCAGTTAAATTTTATTATTACATTGGAACATCACATGCATGTGTTTTACAGGACTGGTTTAAAATCTTTATCGTTACATTGGAATATCCTGTCGTGTGTGTTTTACAGGATGCAGTTCCATCTTTATTATTACATTGGAACATCACATGCCGGTGTGAATTTCACGACTGGTTAAGATTATTATTATTACATTGGAATAACTTTGTCATCTGATCTGCATGCGTGGTGATTTCTTTTGTTATTCCATTCTTTATTATACCCGGTTGGTTAAAACTTTGACTTATACTCCATGAAATTAGTAGAATATCCTTGATATTTGCGTTTCATCGATATCTTTCATGGAAATATTCTTACGATCATTCTTGAATTTTACTCTGAAAGCGATATCGTGTTGACAATTTGGGCGTTAATAATTCATGGATTAAATAATTCTTGAACTTGTTTTATTGAATTATTATGTCATTGTCATCATCCTCATGTTATATTATATTATCTTTGGCTTACGTGCATAGATGAACTTAGTATGATTATGACCGAGGGATCATTCGGTATAATCGTGACTTGATATAAATGATGTGACAAAAGTCCTCGATGGCTTTTAATAATGCGATGATGGATAGTTTTGGTATGATTATGACCGGGGTGATTCGGTATAGTCGTGACCATTGATAATTTGATGAAAATCCTTGGCCAGTAGTACTGCGGATGATTAGATGTGGTGGTTTATTTATTAAAATTTGAGTCTCGGCGATAAAAATTGATGAAAACCTTTTAAAACCTAAAAGATAGTAGACTTTATTCTCTACTTGACTCTTTTAATGGATTGCTTATTCATTGCAGATTAAGCTGGTTGTCTATTGTATTTTATCGGTTTAACATTTGTTGAAGGCTAATGATAATTTATTACGCATTATCTTAGTCGTAATATTTCTTCTTGGGCTAGTTGAGCTCACCCTTTCTTTCCTTTATTCTCTTGAAATGAGAACATAGGCTTGAGACGAGTCGGGGAGCAAGTAATGGTCGAGAGGATAGCATTAGTAGTCCTCATTTATTACGTGAAATAGTGTGATAATAGTTGTAATGAGGACTCCTTTTGAGTTTGTATAATATCTAGTAGACAATATTTGTATTCAAACTCACGATTTATATATTATTATACCACAGCAGTTATATTAATAAGTTGTATTTGAATTTATGTACCATGTAAGTGGCGACCCAAGATGGGTGGCGTATACCTAATTTTGAGGCGTCACGGTTGGTATCGAGCTTAGGATATGATCCACAGCTAAGATGTGAGAATAGAACTAGGAGGAGAGGCGGGAATTCCTTATTTAGTATGACCTACACTAAGTTTATTTGGTATTTAATTGGTGGTCGAATATAGGGATAATATTGATATATTAATTAACCCTTTTTGTGTGCGGTGTTTGAGAATGGCATCTGAAAATCTTTGAGATAAGCAATGAAGCACATGAGAGTGTTGATTAGGAGTCATTTCGAACAAAAGGTAACGACCAACAACACGATAATAATCATCTTTGGTGGCAATTTATCGAACAATGATAACCATCGTGGGGAAATTATCATGCTAAGAATGGTAACCACTTGATTGGTAATCATGGCAAAGAATAATAGAAGTGGAAATTTCAAGAAGAAGGTCATTTAGCTCGATTTTGTTTATATAGTGAAATCGAGTCCAATTTGGGATAGTGGCACCAAAGGCGGATCTGGATGAAAACAAAAAAGTCGGTGGTTTTTCGGAGAGCGTTTTCGTGACTTCTCAAAAAGTGGGTAACCGAGCGAAGTTAACGCGGGTTAGTTAATTATAAATTCTTGCGAAGTCTATACCTTATTGATCTGGGTTCTACCCATTCTTTTATCTCTCTTTGCTTTGCGTTCAGCGTTTAAATTTGACTCAGGAGAAATTAGACTTTGATTTATCTATTGAAACTTCGTTGGGAGAAACCTTCGTTACCTCCTTTGTTTATTAATCTTGTTGTTTCAAATAAACACTTTCACGTTACTGTCGATCTTATCTCTTTGAAAATACTTGCCTTTGAGGTAATTTTTGAAAATTTGATTAACTACTCATTATTCTTTTTGTAAGGTTGTTAGCTTTCGTATTCTAACCAACTTTGTTATCACAATTCAAAGTAACCAAATCCTAAAGTTAATCATTGTTATATCAAGCCATAAGTAAAGAGCCCGATCCTTTAGTTGTTGACTTCCTTGTGTGGAATGCCGCAAAACGAGGACTTTACGTGGCGACGTCGTGAATGAAGATGGCAAGTTGATAGGTATCATTGTGAGAGTCTTATCTAGGTTAAGGGATAGAAGTCACGATTGGTATCGATGTGACGTCTTATCAAGTCTTGGATGAAATATGATTTTGAATGATATTTCTATCATTAATAAATTTCTTGGCGTATTCTTGAAGACTTCTTAGCCTACCTAGGCGTGAAATCAATTTTGTATTGACCCGATCTGAAAACCCATTTCTTAAACCCTCGAATATTTCTTGACTAAAATGAGCAGTTTCGTGGTTTATGATGAAAGTCATAATAAAAGCATTGGACTAATGAAAATCATGGGTATATGAAGTATTAGTAAGTTTTATGATGAGTTATGTTGGTTAGTATGTAAAAACATGAAAGTTTCTTAGAAATCACAAAGAGTTGAAAATCAGTTTTGGTGAAAAGCGTAACATGAAATTCAATTGACCATATCTCTTATTATATTTTGAATTTTTGAATGTGGTCAAGTCCTAGAGTTAGATCTATGAGTTACCTAACTAATCCAAGTGGAATTACTGGAAAAGGTGTTGTAGATTTTTGTGTGGACTGATTTTAGCAAAGGAGGCCAAAAGCTGTAAATTTCAAAATGCTACTCTTGCCAGAAACTTTAAGGGGCTGTTTGGCCACTTAAATTATGAGAAAAATTCTGGCCTTTTGGGACATGAAAGTATATGGTATAAAAGTACCTCCTGTCCAAAAATGAGCTCATTACGACTTAAAATGAGCAAGTTATGACTATTTCAATATTTAGGTTTTAAAATGAAAAAACTATAGCAGGAGTTCTATAACTCAGATGACCATGAAATTTAAACTAGAAGCTCACGTTAACATGTGTAAGGTCCTGCCAAGATTTGGGAATTTTGGAGTTAAACTTGAGGTAGCTAATTTCTTAAGGAATTAATTAGAAATTGATTTTTGAAAAATAGTAAATGAATTTTAAAATTTAGAAAAATATATTTTCATTATGGGACTATATTATGCTAAATCCCAGAAAAGAAATATTTTTGGGACTAATTTGGTATTTTTCATGAAAATAGTTTAATTCTGAACATATAGAGTTAAATATGTTATGTGAAATAACAAAGTTGAAAATAGGATTTTATGGCTAGAGAATCTATATATAGAGTATATCATATTTTTTGATGAGGATTTGATAATTGGTGATGATATTTTATGAGTATGGCATTTTGAATGATTAAATGCATTATATGGTAAAAGCGTAAACAATTGAGATAAATTGTTTATAAATTTAAAAGTGATTAAAATATTATTATAATATTAATGTTATTAGATTATGAGATTATTAAGTGATTGATAACATGGGGATATTCTTGAATCTGGATAAATTATATTATAAATGTTTAATATTTATCCTTTATCTCATTTGATTGATTCTTTATATCATTATCCTAATTATTTATATTATGTTGAAAGTAAATACATGGCACATGGTGCATAGATGGACTTGGTATGATTATGACCGAGGATTATTGGTTAATCATGAAATCATAGTAATTTTGGTAGAATACAATGATTATTATCTTTGGTAGTGATGCATGGATAATTTATGGTGCGTAATCTTAATGAATACTTATTATCTTTATCTAGTAGTAGTGCATGGATAATTTGTGGTAGTAATCTTAATGAATACATTATCTTTGGTAGTAGTGCATTTAATTTATGGTGTGATTATCTTAATGAATACACGATTATCTTTGGTAGTAGTGCATGGATAATTTGTGGTCGATAATCTTAATGAATTACGATTATCTTTGGTAGTAGTGCGTGGATAATTTGTGGTGGTAATCTTAATGAATACGATTATCTTTGGTAGTAGTCATGGATAATTTGTGGTGCATAATTTATGGTGCGTAATCTTAATGAATACACAATTATCTTTGGTCTGGATTTTGTGTGCGTGATATGAATACATGATTATAATTTGTGCATGTAATTTGTAATCTTAATGAATACACGATTATCTTTGGTAGTAGTGCATGGATAATTAATGGTGCGTGATCTTAATGAATATCCTTGGCACGTAGTGCGGGATGATTCGATGATATGGATTAATTATTGAAATTTGAGTCTCGTGATGAAATATTAATTCATGGATGTGGTAAAAAGTCATCTTTGGCGTAGTGCATTGATAGACTTGGTATGATTATGACCAGGATTATTGGTATAATCATGGCCGTAATTGAAAACACGAATATCCTTGGCGATGGTGCATGGATAATTCGTGGTTGTGATCTTTTATTAAAAATTGCGTCTCGATATTATTGGTTTCTGATTTGTATATCTTTGGCACATAGTGCAAGATGAATTGTTAATGAATATCTTTGGCAGGCTTTGGCAAAAGATGAATTTAATATTTTTAACGATAAAAGGTATTGAGGTATCCTCATCTCTTTATCATACAGTCGTACCTAATTTGAGGAAATTCCATAAGGAGGAGATTGTGAGACCCAGATTTTATCGATAAAGATTTAAATTTTGTCGAAATAATTTTTAATATTATGGTGTGAATTTGAGATAATATTATAGTTGTGGGTAGTATTTATAAATTTTGCAAAGTATCACAGTGGTTATATTATATTCGATTGGTGGGGAATATTGGTTTAGCGGGGAATATTAAATACAATGACTCAATCATTGGTGGACCTAGCGAAATTATTGTCGGATTGAAAAAGCGACAAAAATATTTTATTGAAATAACGGCGGAAGTTTCTGGTTGATCTTTGTTGAACTACTTTCGGTAGTAAAAGTCTGCGATGTCGTGTGGTTGCGTAGTAACGCACGGTATTGATTATTGATCTTATGTGAGAAGTCACTCGGTTTGATTCCATTATTGTCGATTAATAATATGAATTATTATAGCGATAATGGCGTTTTGTTTATTACATTATTATTAGCGTAATAAAAGCGAAACATCTTTATATAAAATAGAATACTTTATTAAAGTTATTACATAAATAGAATATATTATATTTTATTATGCGTAGTGTTGCGTAGTGTTTTGCGTAGTGTTTTGCATAGTATTGCATAGTGTTTTGCATAGTAAAATGTTTTTATATAAATAGAATATATTATATTTTATTTAAAAGATTTTTCTTTAAATATGAATAGTCAGTTAAAATAAATCAATACGGGCCATAGTTCATGGGATTAATTCTTATCATTCCATTTTCTATAAATAGAAGCTCGTTCCTTCATTATTTTCTTACGAATTCATTGAAACTACAGAGAGAATTATAGAGAGAAAGGTATAGAGAAAATTATAGAAAGAAGAAGAGTATACTTTTCTTATTATACATATTAGGTTCTTTTGTTGTTCACGGTAAGGGTGTTATTCTTTCTTCTTGAAGAGAACTTACATTATTCCATTCATTATTATTACATTGGAATAACTTTTAAAAAAGTGGCATACCTATCATAACTTTTGTATCTGTGGCGTACCTATACTTGGTGAAATCCTTATGTTATTCCATTCTTTTTTATTACATTGGAATAACTTTTGTATCTGTGATTTACCTATACTTGGTGACATTCTTACATTATTACATTGGAACATCACATGCATGTGTTTTACAGGACACAGTTAAATTTTTATTATTACATTTGGAACATCACATGCATGTGTTTTACAGGACTGGTTAAAATCTTTATCGTTACATTGGAATATCTATACATGTGTTTTACAGGATGGTTCCATCTTTATTATTACATTTGGAACATCACAGTGATTGTGAATTTCACGACTTTGGTTAAGATTATTATTATTACATTGGAATAACTTTTATCATCTGAAATCTGCGCATGCGTGGTGATTTCTTTTGTTATTCCATTCTTTATTATACCCAGTTAGTTAAAACTTTGACTTATACTCCATGAAATTAGTAGAATATCCTTGATATTTGCGTTTCATCGATATCTTTTCATGGAAATATTCTTACGATCATTCTTGAATTTTACTCTCTGAAAGCGATGTCGTGTTGACAATTTGGGCGTTAATAATTCATGGATTAAATAATTCTTGAACTTGTTTTATTGAATTATTATGTCATTGTCATCATCCTCGTGTTATATTATGTTATCTTTGGCTTACGTGCGTAGATGAACTTAGTATGATTATGACGAGGATCATTCGGTATAATCATGACTTGATATAAATGATGTGACAAAAGTCCTCGATGGCACATGTCTGCGATGATGGATAGTTTTGGTATGATTATGACCGGGGGTGATTCGGTATAGTCATGACCATTGATAATTTGATGAAAATCCTTGGCCAAGTAGTGCGAGGATGATTAGATGTGGTGGTTTATTTATTAAAATTGAGTCTCGTGATAAAATTGATGAAAACCTTTTAAAACCTAAAAGATAGTAGACTTTATTCTCTCTTGACTCTTTTAATGGATTGCTTATTCAATTATGATTAAAGCTGGTTGTCTATTGTATTTTTTATCGGTTTAACAACATTGAAGGCTAATGATAATTTATTACGCATTATCTTAGTCGTAATATTTCTTCTTTGGGCTAGTTGAGCTCACCACTTTCTTTCCTTTTTATTCTCTTGAGGAAATGAGAACATATTTGGGACGAGTCGGGGAGCGAAGTAATGGTCGAGAGGATAGCATTAGTAGTCCTCACTTTATTACGTGAAATAGTGTGATAATAGTTGTAATGAGGACTCCTTTTGAGTTTGTATAATATCTAGTAGACAATATTTGTATTCAAACTCACGGTTTATATGTCGTATTATACCACGAGATTATATTAGTAAGTTGTATTTGAATTTATGTACCATGTAAGTGGCGACCCGAGATGGGTGGCGTATACCTAATTTTGGGGGCGTCGCGGTTGGTATCGAGCTTAGGGATATGATCCACAGCTAAGATGTGAGATAAGAACTAGGAGGGAGGCGGGAATTCCTTACGCTAGTATGACCTACTAAATTTATTTGGTATTTAATTGGTCGGTCGAATATAGGGATAATATGTTATATGTTAATTAACCCTTGTTTTGTGGCGGTGTTTGAGAATGATGTTCGAAAATCTTTGAGATAAGCATGATGAAGCACATGAGAGTGTTGATTCGGCTCGAACAAAAGGTAACGACCAACAACCACGATAATAATCATCTTTGGTGGCGGCAATTTATCGAACAATGATAACCATCGTGGGAAATTATCATGCTAAGAATGGTAACCACTTGGTGGTAATCATGGCAAAGATAATAGAAGTGGAAATTTCAAGAAGAAGGTCATTTAGCTCGATTTTGTTGTGTATAGTGAAGTCGAGTCCATTTGGGATAGTGGCACCAAAGGCGGATCTGGACAAAAAGTCAAAGTCGTTGGTTTTTAGAAGGCGTTTTCGTGACTTCTCAAAAGTGGGTAACTTGAAGGCGAGTTAACGCAGGTTAGTTAATTATAAATTCTTGAAAGTCTATACCTTATTGAATCTGGGTTCTACCCATTCTTTTATCTCTCTTGCTTTGCGTTCAGCGTTTAAATTTGACTCAGGAGAAATTAGACTTTGATTTATCTTTGAAACTTAGTTGGGAGAAACCTTCGTTACCTCCTTTATTTTATTAATCTTGTTGATTCAAATAAACACTTTCCGTTACTGTCGATCTTATCTCTTTGAAAATACTTGCCTTTGAGGTAATTTTTGAAAAGCGATTGATTAACTTCTCATTATTCTTTTTGTAAGGTTGTTAGCTTTCATATTCTAACTTGACCTTTTATTATCTGAATTCAAAGTAACCAAATCCTAAAGTTAATCATTTGTTATATCAAGCCATAAGTAAAGAGCCGATCCTTTTCGTTGTTGACTTCCTTGTGTGGAATGCTGCAAAAGCGGACTTTACGTAGGCGACGTCGTGAATGAAGATGGCAAGTTTATAGGTATCATTGTGAGGTCTTATCTAGGTTAAGGGATAGAAGTCACGGTTGGTATCGAATGTGACGTCTTATCAAGTCTTGGATGAAGTGTGATTTTGAATGATATTTCTATCATTAATAAATTTCTTGGCGTATTCTTGAAGACTTCTAGCCTACTTAGGCGTGAAATCGAATTTTGTATTGACCCCGATCTGAAAACCCATTTCTTAAACCCTCGAATATTTCTTGACTAAAATGATCAGGTTTACGTGGTTTATGATGAAAGTCATAATAAAAGCATTGGACTAATGAAAATCATGGGTATTATGAATTGTATTAGTAAGTTTTATGATGAGTTATGTTGGTTAGTATGTGAAAACATGAAAGTTTCTTAGAAATCACTGAGAGTTGAAAATCAGTTTTGGTGAAAAGCGTAACATGAAATTCAATTGACCATATCTCTTATTATATTTTGAATTTTTGAATGTGGTCAAGTCCTAGAGTTAGATCTATGAGTTACCTAACTAATCCAAGTGGAATTACTGGAAAAGGTGTTGTAGATTTTTTGTGTGGGTGATTTTTAGTAAAGGAGGCCAAAGCTGTAAATTTCGAAAAATGCTCTTGCCATGAAACTTTAAAGGGCTGTTTCGGCCATTAAATTATGAGAAAAATTCTGGCCTTTTGGGACATGAAAGTATATGGTATAAAGTACCTCCTGTCCAAAAATGAGCTCATTACGACTTAAAATGAGCAAGTTATGACTATTTCAATATTTAGGTTTTTAAATGAAAAAGCAGCTATAACTTAGGAGTTCTATAACTCAGATGACCATGAAATTTAAACTGGAAGCTCACGTTAACATGTGTAAGGTCTGCTGCAAGATTTGGGAATTTTGGAGTTAAACTTGAGGTAGCTAATTTCTTAAGGAATTAATTAGAAATTGATTTTTGAAAAATAGTAAATGAATTTTAAAAATTAGAAAAAATATATTTTCATTATGGGACTATATTATACTAAATCCCAGAAAAGAAATATTTTTGGGACTAATTTGGTATTTTTCATGAAAATAGTTTAATTCTGAACATATGAGTTAAATATGTTATGTGAAATATAACAAAGTTGAAAATAGGATTTTATGGCTAAAGAATCCTATATAGAGTATATGCATATTTTTTGATGAGGATTTGATAATTGGTGATGATATTTTATGAGTATGGCATTTTGAATGATTAAATGCATTATATGGTAAAAGCGTAAACAATTGAGATAAATTGTTTATAAATTTAAGAAGTGATTAAAATATTGTTATAATATTAATGTTATTAGATTATGAGATTATTAAGTGATTGATAACATGGGGATATTCTTGAATCTGGATAAATTATATTATAAATGTTTAATATTTATCCTTTATCTCGTTTGATTGATTCTTTATATCATTATCCTCGTATTTTTATATTATGTTGAAAGTAAATACATGGCTTTAGTGCATAGATGGACTTGGTATGATTATGACCCGAGGGATTATTGGGTATAATCATACAGTAATTAATAACACAATTATCTTTGGTAGTGATGCATGGATAATTTATGGTGCATGATAATTTAATGAATACACGATATCTTTGGTAGTAGTTATAATTTGGTATTGATAATGAATACCACAATTATCTTTGGTAGTAGTGCATGGATAATTTAATACTACGATTATCTTTGGTAGTAGTGCATGTAGTGCGTGGATAATTTATCTTTGGTAGTAGTGCATTGATCTTAATGAATACCACGATTATCTTTGGTAGTAGTGCATGGATAATTTGTGGTAGTGATCTTAATGAATACCACGATTATCTTTGGTAGTAGTGCATGGAATATATGGATAATTATTAGTAGTGCATGGATCTTAATGAATATCTTTGGCTATCCTTGCACGTAGTGCGGGGATGATTCGATGATATGGATTAATTATTGAAATTTGAGTCTCGTGATGAAATATTAATTCATGGATGTGGTAAAAAGTCGTCTTTGGTAGTAGTGCATTGATAGACTTGGTATGATTATGACCAGGGTTATTGGTATAATCATGGTAGTAATTGAAAACTTTCTGAATATCCTTGCCGATGAGTGCATGGATAATTCGTGGTTGTGATCTTATTAAGGCTGAGTCTCGATTATTATTGGTTTCTGATTTGTATATCTTTGGCTTTTAGTAGTGCAAGATGAATTGTTAATGAATATCTTTTGGCGGGATTGCAAAGATGAATTTAATATTTTAAGCGATAAAGGTATTGAGGTATCCTCATCTCTTTATCATACAGGTCGTACCCTAATTTAGAAGAAATTCCATAAGGAGGAGATTGTGAGACCCAGTTTTATCGATAAAGATTTAAATTTTGTCGAAATAATTTTTTAATATTATGGTGTGAATTTGAGATAATATTATAGTTGTGGGTAGTATTTATAAATTTTGCAAAGTATCTGAGTGGTTATATTATATTAGATTGGTGGGAAATATTAGGTTTAGCGGGGAATATTAAATGCAATGACTCAATCATTGGTGGACCCACAGCGAAATTATTATCGGATTGAAAAGCGACAAAAATATTTTATTGAAATAACGGCGGAAGTTTTCTGGTAGTTCTTGTTGAACTACTTTCGGTAGTAAAAAATGCGATGTCGTGTGGTTGCGTAGTAGCACAGTATTGATTATTGATCTTTATGTGAGAAGTCACTCGGTTTGATTCCATTATTGTCGATTAATAATATGAATTATTATAGCGATAATGACGTTTTGTTTTATTAAATATTATTAGCGTAATAAAAGAAACATCTTTATATATAAAATAGAATACTTTATTAAAGTTATTACATAAATAGAATATATTATATTTTATTATGCGTAGTGTTGCGTAGTGTTTTGCGTAGTGTTTTGCGTAGTATTGCATAGTGTTTGCATAGTAAAATGTTTTTATATAAATAGAATATATTATATTTTATTTAAAAGATTTTTCTTTAAATATGGATAGTCAGATTAAAATAAATCAATCTGGATAGTTTATGGATTAATTCTTATGCATTCCATTTTCACATAAATAGAAGCTCGTTCCTTCATTATTTTCTTACAATTCATTGAAACTACAGAGAAAGAATAGAGAGAAAGCTATAGAGAAAATTATAGAAAAGAAGAAGTGATACTACTTTCACTCTTACTTATATTAGGTTCTTTTTACGGTGAGGGTGTTATTCTTTCTTCTTGAAGAGAACTTACATTATTCCATTCATTATTATTACATTTGGAATAACTTTTGTAAAAGTGGCATACCTATCATAACACATTGTATCATGGCGTACCTATACTTGGTGAAATCCTTATGTTATTCCATTCTTATTATTACATTGGAATAACTTTTGTATCTGTGATTTACCTATACTTGGTGACATTCTTATTATTACATTTGGAACATCACATGCATGTGTTTTACAGGACTGGTTAAAATTTTATTATTACATTGGAACATCACATGCATGTGTTTTACAGGACTGGTTAAAATCTTTATCATTACATTGGAATATCCTATCGTGTGTTTTACAGGATGCAGTTCCATCTTTATTATTACATTTGGAACATCACATGGGTGTGAATTTCACGACACAGTTAGATTATTATTATTACATTTGGAATAACACATACATCTGAAATCTGCGCGTGCGTGGTGATTTCTTTTGTTATTCCATTCTTTATTATACCCGGTTGGTTAAAACTTTGACTTATATACTCCATGAAATTAGTAGAATATCCTTGATATTTGCGTTTCATCGATATCTTTTCATGGAAATATTCTTGATCATTCTTGAATTTTACTCTCTGAAAGCGATGTCGTGTTGACAATTTGGGCGTTAATAATTCATGGATTAAATAATTCTTGAACTTGTTTTATTGAATTATTATGTCATTGTCATCATCCTCATGTTATATTATGTTATCTTTGGCTTACGTGCGTAGATGAACTTAGTATGATTATGACGAGGGGATCATTCGGTATAATCGTGACTTGATATAAATGATGTGACAAAAGTCCTCGATTGGCTTTTAATGCGATGATGGATAGTTTTGGTATGATTATGACCGAGGGTGATTCGGTATAGTCATGACCATTGATAATTTGATGAAAATCCTTGGCCAGTAGTACGAGGATGATTAGATGTGGTGGTTTATTTATTAAAATTGAGTCTCGGTGATAAAATTGATGAAAACCTTTTAAAACCTAAAAGATAGTAGACTTTATTCTCTACTTGACTCTTTTAATGGATTGCTTATTCATTGCTGATTAAAGCGGTTTATCTATTGTATTTTATCGGTTTAACCTTTGTTGAAAACTAATGATAATTTATTACGCATTATCTTAGTCGTAATATTTCTTCTTTGGGCTAGTTGAGCTCACCCTTTCTTTCCTTTGTTCTCTTGAAAATGAGAACATAGGCTGGAGACAGATCGAGGAGCAAGTAATGGTCGAGGAGGATAGCATTAGTAGTCCTCACATTATTACGTGAAATAGTGTGATAATAGTTATAATGAGGACTCCTTTTGAGTTTGTATAATATCTAGTAGACAATATTTGTATTCAAACTCACGGTTTATATCGTATTATTTATATTAGCAGTTATATTAATAAGTTGTATTTGAATTTATGTACCATGTAAGTGGCGACCCAGATGGGTGGCGTATACTAATTTTAGGCGTTCGCTTGACCCCGATCTCTCGGCGAGGAGGTTTGCTCGATCGTCCAGTAGGCCAGAGAAGTATCCTCTCGAACGAAAATTAAAAAAGTCAAAATAACCCCTGACTACTGTGAATTCCAAGAACTCGGGGTGCCCAGATCTCGATCACCCCACCAAATGTGCGCTTTGTAGAAATACTGAATTAGAAGAAGGTGGTGGCCCGGAGAATGGCTATTCAACAACATCCGGGAAGAGGAAGCGTACACACAGAAGAGGTCACCCAGATTCTGCCTCTGCCCCGTCTCCCGAGAACCCATTCCAAATAAATCTCCTTCTCCGAAAAGCGTATATATGGACCCCAGCTCTTCCAGAACATGACCCTTACTACTCAGAAAGATCGAGACCTACCCAGAATGATCCCAGGTCCTTGGTCGAGGGGTTATCATCTGAAGACTATGGGGTCCCAAACTCTGTGGCCTCGATTCAATCTGAATTTTCCCATTCGATCTTTTGGAGCTTTTCGTCAAAGCAGCGATGTCACCGGTTCGATGACCATACGGATGGAAATACAACAGCGAGGGATGAGCTATCTGGTAGGTAAATGCGATTTCCATATTTTATTTTTTACGCTCTTGTTTAGATGTCTGAACAACGATTTGAATCTTTATTGAACATATCGCGAGCCAGCGTTGTCTTGAGCGTTTACGTCAAAGAGACGCATCAAATGGGGAAGCCCGAGGAAGATTTCATGAGGAGCGGAGATCGGCGTCTTTGAAATCGACCCTAGCTCGAGAAAAAGTACGATCAGCGAGACTGCTCTTCATACCATCGACGGCCTTGAAAGAGACTTAGATCGGGCTAGGATGGACTTGAAGGCGTCTGACGATGAAATAGGGGGCCCACGAGGGATGAAATTTGGCTGCGTCCGAAGCCGATCAACAAGTTTAACTAATATGAGCAGCCGGATTGGTCGAAAACCTACTCTCACAGGCCCAAATGAGGAGTTTTCTTGATGGCCGGCACTTAGCGATTGACTTGGCGAGGCTCGGTGAAGACCACGGACGAGGCGAAGAAGACGCGTAAGGCCCAGCGCCATGAAACTTCGTCACAAAATAAAAGAACTTGAGGGGCGAGGCCTCTTTTAGACGAAGAGGCTGCAGCGATTCAAAAAGCGGATTCTGAGGGATTAGGATGAGCTTAATCAGAAATCATGAAGGTTTATTCAAAGGGGTATGAAGAAGGCTATCGAGGCGAGGTAAAGAAAAGTTATCTGTGCTGCTCAATTTGGATCCGGGATCTTCTTAATTAGGGGCGAAGGTGGTGCACAATGTCCTTCACCTTTTTATTCATTGTGTAAAAATTAATATTTATGTCTTTTGGTATTGTTTGAACTTTTGTATGGATTTTGGCGCGTTTCTATGTTTGTGTAATTAATTAATGTTATGGATGAATCGAATGAATGAATGTTTTATTTTATTGATGAATTTTCAACTTTCTTGATTATGATCACTTAGTTTTGGTTAGTTTTAACATCGATAATTGATGTCGATGAAGCCCGAACTCAAATAGTTAATCATCTAAGGCATATAACGGTTAATTTATGAAATGAAGTGAATTGAATTTTATGGACAAAATTTAAGCGAAGCTGAATTGAATGAATGAACTTCAACACTTAAATAAAATAAAGTAATATATACTCATCCGATGCAAAGTGTGAGATCGGTCGTATGTGAGGTGAATTCGGTTGATCCTCTTTGCACCATCAAAATCTTGCTTTACCACTCGGGGTAGAACAAGTATATAAGGACGAGATATAAGGATCGAGATATAAGGATCACGGAATTTATGCGCCACAACTGGGTCACAAATTTATAGGAACACTCGATAATAAAGTGTAGCCATCGAATGGCAATGAAGTCCGAAACCATACCTCCTTGCTTGATGGACCATTGATTTTACCGCCCTCGGTAAAAATAATATAGAACATAGGATTTATCTACCACGTTGGCAACATGAATGAATGGGTGCCATGAATGGCCCGTGAGTCCTACCATACCTCCGTGCTTCATTTGTGAACTTAGGACAAATAGAAGCAGGATCGGGTTATGAAAAAAGTGAATGTGGATGAGCCACAAAGTCTTTCTGTCTTTGAATCCCTAGTTCTTTCAAGAATATCCTTCTTAGAAGTGCTTTGTAGGCCAACAACTTGAGGCGAATGATCGCCATGAGATGTTTTGTGAATTTCACGAAGAACATACTACTGTTTGGATGGAACCAAATGTTTGAGCAATGATGATGAAAAGGTCTTTCGATAAAGATTCTCATCAATGAGAGCAAAATTGACACTCTTGCACTTGATCTACTTTGCCATCATCGATTTGAAGGAAAGAAGCCATCTGCCATCAAAGTTATAAGCATCTATAGTAGCTGACTTCGATAATGCATCGGCGGTGGAATTGTTATTGCGATCGACCTCTTTATAACTTTGTTATCTTTGATGTACGCAATAGAATATCCATCTGCATGCAATGTCCACGAACTCTGATTCTGCTGAAGAACTGCAACGGCTTTGTCGGACTCCATAGCTTCTCTTTAACTATTATTAGCCGAGAAAAGAATTGTCAAACCACAATGTCGATCGACCTTGGAAATATTTACCGAAGTGTTCGGTTTCGAGTCACGACTTATAGATCTGCTTTGGTGATGAGTCCTTGTTTTGTGGTGAGAACATTGAAGCGTAGTGCCTTTTTGCATTCTCGGGTGAATATCCTCTGTCTTTCTTCTCCTTTGTTCGCTGCGACCATAATCCAAGAACCAATAGGCGAAATACCTCTTCTTGGTTAATCGGGAAAATGGTACATTGGGTCCTCATCTACTCTTAAGCTTGACCATAATCCGAAGACCCGATAGTAAATGAAATACACTCTTGGTCAATCGGAAAAATGGTACATTGGGTTCTCATCTACTCTTGCTCAACCATAATCCCAAAGACCAATAAGGCGGAATACCCTCTTCCCGGATGCTTTCGGAATACGGTTCTTTGGTCTTCTTTGGTCGTGAGGATCACCTTGAGACATGTCTCAAAGTGTATAGGCTAACTTTCAACTCACGATTGTCCATCTTTAGGCGTACCACATCTTTGAATAGAACATAATTGAGCGCTTTATCCTTGACAGCGCGATCCAGAAGAATCTGCACAACTATATCCTTGCTTTCTGCTTCGATTTACCTCCTCGCTCGCTCGAAGAGAACCTCAAAGCTCTGTCTGCTTGACCACCATCTTCGTTAGCACGACCACTTGGTGCAGGGAGTTACAGGTGGGGAGCCTTTTACTTGCCTTGGCCCCATGATCATGCTCTTTGTCGTGACGAAGACCAACCATCTTCCGGGATTCGTGGTGGGCTCTCGAGCGAGAACCCCACGATTTGTGCCATAACTTCCGATGTAGAACAAGCTGGAAATATTGTGATTGATAACTCGAGAACACTAGAAAAGCCCTCCTTCTAGCGCGATGTTAGCGTCAAGATCTTACATCACGTCCCGATCACATAAGGCATACGATCACGCGCACGATAAACACGATAAACACCACAAGCTTGGCGGTTTATTCCGTCGGGGATAGCTCGGTGAGAGTCGATTATCGTGTTTACAAGGTTAACAATGGAGGATGTAATGTCTAGTGTATTGAGAGAGATAATAATTCTCGGTTGTGTGTATGTGATTATGAATGAGAATGTGTATGAGAACGTACCTATTTGTGAAGACTTCCTTGCTAGGTTATACTCTCTTGGGGATTCTGGTACCACCCTTCTTGTCGACCACGGCCCTTGATCGATGGGTCCTACTTGAAATGCGTGTAGTCTGTCTACTTACTTTTGTTCATTTGTTTCTACTGCCGTGGCTATGATCCCATCCACATTAATGTGAGCGGTATTTTTAGTCAACCGTCGTACTTTTTCATCATTCTGAAGTCGAAGATAGAGATATTAAAATATCTAATGGGTTAGTCGATGAACTGACCCGATTCCATGGGATTAAATAAAGTAATATGGTGGTAGGCCGGTGACTTTCGAGGTTCGATAATGATGGCCCGATAGATTAATTAACAAGTAAAATGAAACTTACTTTAAGTACCAAGAGGAAATATCATGACCCAACACTTAAAAATGTAGTACGCTAGAATAAGATATCTTTATTCAACACACAGGGCAAGCTACTAAGGTTTTTTGTGTAGTACCGGATGGATAAAGTCGCATGGTTTTTGAGTTGTCAAGTCTTTTTTGAAATTGTACTACTCTGATTAGTTTGGATTGAAAAAATGAAATTGATGAAGTAATGAAATACAGAAGGGAATGGAATGAAGACCAGAGTGAGTCGATCATTCCACTCTTGACTGGAATGACTTCCATGCCCTCCACCAAATAACAAAATAGAAAATGATATACATATTAACAAAAAACTAACGAAATTGGATTGTGACCAACGTGTAAGTGTAGGCGATAAGATAGAATAAATTAAAGTGGGACCCTTCATAATATTCCTATCTATCTGATGTATACACATACGTCACAATCATAATTCGGTTGAAAACTTTCATAATGTATAACAGAACACTAATAAAATTCACAAATTTGGCAAGAATGATCATGTATGCACATACGTCACAATCATAATTCGGCTGAAAACTTTCGCAATGGATTGTTGGACTTTAATAAAATTCACAAATTTGACAGAAATGGGAATAGTTCATTCCATTCCATTAAAAAAACCAAACACAATTCTTTTCATTGTATAATAATGACAATCCATTCTAACTTTCATTCTTGCAATTCAAAAGTAGCAAACTTATGCTCCTTTCCTTTTGCTATGGATGCATTTGAAGCGGGTTCTGATCGATCAAGAAAGGTTCAATTCATCATCAGTTCCATTAGTGGCTTCTTCAGTATATTTTTCCTGTTATTTGGACATAACCGCAAGCCACATTGTTTTGTACAAAACCATTTTTCCCAAATATCAAAAGTTGTAGTATATTTTCTTGTTATTTGGTACATTAAAAAAAAAACAATTATGCAAAACAAACTTTCAGCTTTCAGTGAGATCATGAAGAGCATTTTTGCTATATATGCTAGATATTGGAGTCCCTCAGTTGGAGAAGTTGCGGTGGATATATATGTATGTGTGTGTATATATATATAATATATATATATATATATAGTTTAATGGGAAGCCTACGTACGTACCTTGACTTCTGATTCTGGATTGTGTTGCTGATGATGATCCTCTTTTGATTTATTATATCGTTCAATCACTGATTTCATGCTGAAAAAGATGAGAAAATAAATTGAAAATAAGAAAAGATAATTTATCAGATGGTATTGGAACATTTCAGAAGGGGATGAATTGAACCATAAAGGAAACATATTAGGAATAACTAAATACAAATCTCCACATATTCCATAAGAGCAATGATATAAGGTGCTCAACATTAAATTATCACATAATACTAATTATTTACCAGTCGGATTCTAAACAATATCCGCACGGATCTAATGTATATATAATCTCATAAAGTTAAAAGATTCATTTTAAAATATAATTTTATGTTATCACATATTGCCAAAAAACTTAATAGTAGTGATGTAATGTTATAAATTATAGTAAAAAAGTAATTATAAATTATGAACATCATACTATTTTATAGTTTAAGATTAAATCTGCATCTCTTTTTTGAAACATACTTGAATGAAAAATGTTATTTAATTTTAAGACAAGGGGGTAAACTTTTTGAAATTTATTCAATTAAATTAGCCTCCTGATTGACTATGTTCTCGGGTGGAATTAAATCACGATGAGAGCCCAGTCGCCGACCCCGCTTTCCCCACCCACCCCACCCCACCCCACCCCACCCCACCCCACCTTCTTCCCCTTTAATTCTATAGTAGACTACATGAAACATGAATATGCATTGAATCTTCATCTCCTTTCTTCTATCATTTTTACACAGCAGCATATATTAAGTTTCAAAGTGAATTGTTATCACTTAGAACATATATAGGCTTTGACATAAATATTGGAGGTATATTGTTAGTAGTCTTTAGCAAATTTTAGTGGTAAGAGGGCGATAAATCACATGGGGCATGAATTTCAAGTGTATCGATCCTTGGTCCTAATTTTCTGTATTCATTATTATTTCTTAACAGATTATATATATATAGATGTATGCAACTTTTTCTTCATAGCCAAAAAATGGAAATTGTTAATGTAGGAGTATTTATATAACATATATACAGGATTATTAGGATTTCTTGCTGAGAAAATAAATAAATAATTAATTATCATTAACTTCTAAATAATTCTTGGAAGCAGCAGCACATAATATATACTTTAAGCACTAATTAAACTCACACTAATATTGTAGCAAGCGAATATAACAAAATCTTTATTAATTCCTCATAGCGCATAGATCCTTTCAATTGCCAATAACATCTTTTATGATCTTATATTGGGTTTTGGAGATATGTGGTTATGATCGATCCTTATATATATATTAAATCTGATGCTAAAAAACCCTTATATATATCTTTCTAAGCTTGATGCCATGCAACCCATTTAAACTTGAACTCAAAACGTTTATATTCTTAACTAATTAATATATAAATGTTTTTCCAAATTAAATAGCTAGAAAGAAAAGTGGATATATATAGTAAAGCAGCCAAATATATATATGATCTAGTAACTAATTAAATGGAGGATCATCAGGTGCTTGTGGTATGTATCAAATAAGTCACAAAAATAAAATGAGTATACTTAAGCAGTGTATATGAAAGAAATATAAATAAAAGATATATGCATTAATTGATAGTAATTAATGTGAAAAATGAATGAAGTAACAATATTCAACCTGGTGCTTGAAAATTCACAGAGCTTGTCGGTGTTGGAGAAAATGAGGACTCCAACTTCAGCATCACACAGAATAGCAAGCTCCTTTGCTTTCTTCAACAGCCCATTTCTTCTCTTTGAGAAAGTTACTTGCCTGTTTGTCGAGTTTTCAATCTTTCGGATTGCAATCTTTCCTCTTCCCATCCTCGCGCGATGTAGTATATATTCTAGCTAGGGTTTCTTATTTTCTGCAATATGTATGAGAGAGAGATTTTAGATCTTATATATATGTATATATATAAAGATGGATGAACCAAAAAAGAACATTAGCCTAAACGGAAAGAAATTAAAAAGGAAAAGTAGACAGCCTTATTTACTTGATTGAATTAGCTAGCTAGCTAGCTGGGATTAGTCAGACTCTGATCTCCGTTTTCTGGTTTAATTTGATATAGTGGGAGAGACTTTTGGTGTGGCCTCTGTCTCTCTCTTAATTAGTTTCATATATAGTAGTACTACTCTCTCGTCTCCGTCCCTTGATACTATAAGTTGTTTTAGAATTGTGACCCCGTATTAAAAAAATAATTGTATAGCATTAAATATAATATTAATTGTTTACTATATTATTCTTGTATTGAAAAAAGATAATGTTATTTATTAGACAAAAAATAATAAGAGAATAACCAAAATTATATTTAATATTTAAAATAATATTAAAAACTAAGCAATTAATACTTATTTAAAATTCTCAAACAAAAGGACAGAGAATACTATACTAGAACTAGCGATCATTAAAGTCAGGAGCTTTTTATTATGAATAAGTGAATAGTTTTAGCGTAGTAGGTTTTAAAAAGCTTATCTCAAACAGGCAACAGCTAGCTCACAGATTGTGGTTTTTAGACTAAACTACTACTTTTAAGTCTTTAACAATGAATTTAAGTGGAGACGAAGTGGAATAGGTCCTTTTCTATTCTTAATATATACAGTAGAGTATTTAATGGGGCCGTGTTAGTCAGTGACACGTGGGTAAATGAGTAGTACAGTATTAATTACTTGCGGTTTTCCAAAAGAGGGAATTAAAGATTACTCCATAATAATCCCAATTAGGTAACCTTAATTATTAGTACTAATTTGATCTGAAACTGAATTTGATAATTTGGCATTGGAAGTACATGTACATACGTTCTTCTGGTTCTGGGCACTATAAATAAGAATCTACACGTGACAGGATCGGAGCATCCGCCACCCGAGACTCGAGAGAAGCCTCGGCACGTCTTCATCAACCTCAACGTACCCAATGCCAAGCCGCATTCCGCACACACAAACTACGTACTCCTGTTCTATTCCAAAATATATGAGTTAGTTCCACTTAACTTTAGTTTTAGTTAATTGAAATTATATATAATGTGAATTTATTTGATTTTTTTAAAGTAACAAATTTATATTTACTTTTTTTTTTTTTTTCACCCAGAAAAAAGTTTCATTTGAATTTGATCCAAGGTAGTTAATTTGAAAATTTGAAAATTTTTAAATTGTAAATTTATATTTTATTTGGAAATAACAATGTTATATTGCATGCATGCTAGCTTATAATTATTATTATTATTATTATTAAACTATTTAAATTAAATAAATTTACATTTAATTTTTAAATTTTGCAAGAATAATAATTTTCAAGTAATTTATAATATTGAATATTTTATTAACTTAATTTTGAATTTTGCAAATAGGTAGACTAAGAAAAATAGTAGTATTTCAAATAAATAAAAAAAATTAACCCTAATCCTGTGCGCAGAAAGCACGCGATTGGCTACAGCCCACGTGAAAGCGCATCGATAAGCCAATGAGATTCCTTGCTAAAGGAATAGGAGGAGTATACAAGTAATTAAGGGTAAAATAATGATCAGTTTTTACGCCTCCAAGTACGAGCTTAGACAGGTGTCAATCATCAGCAAATCATAGAGATACGGAAACCGAGAATACTCCTATCCTAATTCCTAATTCCTACTCCAACAATGGAAATCTCGCTTTACTGAGTCATCATCACTCCATTAGAGAGAGAGAGAGAGAGAGAGAGATTACTATATCAGGATTTGGAGGAGATATGCCTTTTTTGGAAGGAGAGAGGTTTGTCCCGGCCTCCTTAATCCTTATCGCCCATGTTCACAACATGTATGTGAGTGGTGTTAGAGACATAAATTATTTTATAAATATTTTATAAACAGCTGATGTGGTATATTTCACGTCAATTTATTGATCAATAAATTATTTAATGTAATCTTGGTCATACTTATATCTTGATGTGGGTATCTTGCATCGCCGAGTTTATAAAATATTAGTAAAATAGTTTATTATAAAGCGTTATTACATGTATAAGAGTTACATAATACAACTAGTCATGGTTAAATATATTATTTATTTCATAATTTTGAAAATTTTAATTTAATTTTAAGTTAGAATTTTTTTAAAAATAGACAACAATTATATAATTTAGAGCGGGTTAAATATCAAGTATAAAAATTATATATATATATTTTGACTTTTAAAATTAACTTGTAAAATTTTAAAATTCAATATATATATATATATATTTGTTTAAATTATGAGAATAACAAAATTGATAATTAATAATATTTTTAGTCAGTTTATACCAATTATAATTGTTCTTACAAAACTTAAAATTTTCATATTCGCATATGGACTAAAAAAGTTAAAAAATATGTAACATCTAGTCTTACATAGATAGAAACATGCATGTAAGATGCCTTGATATTTATATAAAGGCTTAACACAACTACCAATTGTACTATTTTGATATGAATTTGATTTAGAACCGAAATTTGTTATAATAATATTTAAATAATTTACAATAATCAAATAAGTAGCTTAGCAATTTTGAGTTTTAAAATAGATTTTTGAGTCTTTGTAAAAATCAGAAACTGATGAAAGAGTAAGGTTAGCAATGCGACAACATATAAATCCTTAATTTGACAAATAGTTCTTGCCACGCTCATCATTATGTATATTCAAAATGGGTTCTTTCTCCGGCAATAGGTTCTTTGTGGATGGATACCCATATATATATATATATATATATATATATATATATATATATATATATATACACATTGGAGTATATATATATATATATATATACACACATCGGAAAAATATTCGTGCACGACAATTTCGTCATTTAATTGGACCTCAACTTAGTATTATCGTAGTTAGAAAAGCACAAAATTATCTTTCTATAAAAATAACGGCAGGAGGTGTTACCATTAAAAGCTGTTGAACTACCCGTTAGTAAAAAGTAAAGAATGTCTGAATAGTTGTATAGTAGCGCACGATATTGATTATTGATCTTTACGTGAGAAGTCACTCAAATTTATCTTCGATTATTCTTCTGATAATTCTTGCATCATATCTCTTATATTATTGATTCAATTATTGTCACAAGATCATACAGATAATATGTTATAGTATTAAATTAATAATTGAGACGACAAGTTATAAATGATTAATAATTGTTGAAAGATTAAATATGTGTTGAATAAAAATAAAATGATTTGTGGTAATATTTATTCAATTCTTGATGTATATAAAGAGTCATTATATGAGGCGTTTGTGGTAAGTTTGATTATTTTATGGAACCCGTGTCATCATCTAAGAGTTCTTCGTCGATAGTAATTACCTTCGTCAATAGTAATTACCTTTGTGAATAGTAATTACCTTTGTCAATAGTAATTACCTTTACCAGACGTCAAACCACTTGTCGTTTCATATTACAAAAGGCCGAACCACTTGTCGTTTTTCACATTACGGCCGAACCACTTGTCGTTTCACATTACAAAGCGCCAAAACCACTTTTCTTTTCACATCACTAAATCGTTCAATACTTGCTTTTTCACGTGGCGGTCTTTGTTAGAAATCTTCTATAAATAGAGGCTGAGTGCTTTCATTATTTTTCACTAATTCATTCAAGCTATAGAGAGAAAGTATAGAGAGAATAAGAGAGAGAAGAAGAGTATTTTATTACTACACTACTGCAGATTCAATCTCCTACTAAAAGTAAGGGTGTTATTCTTTCTTATTCATGAAGAGAATCATTTGTTATTCCATCGCTTATTATTACGTTGGAATAACTCAGATCGTGGTTTACCCTATACTTGGTGACATTCTTCTATTATTCATGTTGGAACATCACATGCGTGGTGTTTTACACCTAACTGGTTCCGCCTCTTTATTATTATTACGTTGGAACATCCCATGCACATGTTTTTTACATTCTGGTTCCGCTCTTTATTATTATTACTGTTGGAACATCACATGTCTGTAAGTTTACGATTCTATTATTCATGAGTTACTATTCACGAGTTCTTTATTCACGAGTACTATTCATGAAGCGTGAAGATGTTTTTGTGGAATTTCTATCTTTTGGTGTCGAGTTTCTTATTCACGATACCTTATTCATTATATCACGACCTTTATTCACGAATCTGAAGACTATTCATAGAAAAATGAAAATTTTTCTTTTAAATCTAAAATATCTATTCCGGATCTTTAGTTTTGATTGTATCCATGTTTTGATCATTCTTGAATTTTACACCCCATGATTATTTTTGAGGTATTTTTGGACATGGATAAAACAAAATCGAATCCTTAATCCTTAATCCTTGTCATTTTGTTTCACCGGATTCGTTTTTAAAAATATTTTTCATCATCTTGATCTTAAATGATGATATTATGGAATATCTTTGGCTGTGAGTGCAGATGAATGATTTTCTGAAGAATATCTTTGGCACATGTAGTGCAGATGAATATTTGATTCGGATGTATGTTGATTGATGTTACAGGATAAAAAGATAGACGCAATTAACTTTTAAATTCATACATAGAAGATAGTAGTTGCATTCTCTACTTAACTCTTCTAATGAATTATTATTTCATTGCGAATATTGGTTTAAAAACTTGTTGTCTATTGTATTCTATTAGTTTTTTCCTGTTGAAAACTAATGATAATTTGTTGTATATTATCTTGAGTCGTAATATTCTTTCTTTGGGCTAGTTGAGCTCACCCTTTTCCTTTTGTTCCATTTTTCTTCTCAGGGAGGCGAGAATGTAGCGAGTCTTAGTCGGTAATGGAATGAAGGTTACAGAGAGTTGTTTAGTAGTCCTCACCATTTTTTGTAAAATAATGTATCAATAATTATGATGGGGATTTATTTGCGTGTGGATATTGTGCAGATGGCAATATCCGTATTTAAACTCACATTATATATATGTTGTCGTATTTTTTACGACAAATGTATTAATAAAGTTGTAGTTATTTACATGCCATGTATTTGGCAACTCGAGAATGGGTTGGATGGAATGGACCTATTTTGGGGCGTCATCACACATGCATGTGTTTTACACCGGACTGGTTTCGTCTTTATTATTATTCATTGGAACATCACATGCATGCGTTTTACGCCGACCAGTTCCATTCTTTATTATTCTGTTGGAATATCCATGCATGCGTTTTACGTTGGACTGGTTAAGATTATTTATTATTACATTGGAATAACTCGCTGTCGGTCATCACAATGCATGGTGATTTCTTTTGTTATTCCATTCTTTATTATACCCAGTTGGTTAAAATTTTGACTTCTATACTCCATGAAATTAGTGGAATATTGTGGCGCCCCAAAATAGGTATACAAACACCCATTAAAGTGCCAAATACATGGTACAAGAAGCAAACTACAACTTCAATAATACAAATGTCGTGTGAAATACTGACAATATATAATGTGAGTTTAAATATAATATTGTCTTACAGACAATATCCACATGCAAATAAATCCCCATCATAATTATTGATACATTATTTTACAAAATGGTGAGGACTACTAAACAACTCTCTCTAGAACCTTCATTCCATACCCCATTAAGACTTCATTACATTCTCGCCTCCACGAGAAGAAAAATAGAACAACAAGGAAAAGTGGTGAGCTCAACTAGCCCAAGAAAGAATACTATGACTAAGATAATATACAACAAATTATCGTTAGTCTCCAACGAGAAAAAATTTGATAGAATACAATGATAACAAGTTTCGAGATCAATATTCGCAATGAAATAATAATTCATGAAGAGTTACGTGAGAATGAAATCTACTATAATCTATGAATTTAACGATCCATCATCAATATTTTATCCTGTAACATCAATCAATATTCATCTCAAATCAAATATTCATCTTTTGCACTACAGCCAAAGATATTCATCAATCGATTATGTTCATCTCAACACATGTTCATCTTTGCACTAAAGGCCAAAGATATTCATCGACTCGGTCATATTCATTTAAACACTGTTCATCTTTGCACTACGGGCCAAAGATATTCTTCGAAATCATTCATCTTTTTCTTACTGGGCCAAAGATATTCAATAATATCATCATTTAAGACCGAGGATGATGAAAAATATTTTTAAAGAAATCGAATCGATTGAAACAAAATGACAAGGATTAAGGATTAAGGATTAGGTACTTTATTTTATCCATGTCCAACAATACCTCAAAAATAATCATAGTGGTGTAAAATTCAAGAATAATCAAAACATGGATACAATCAAAGCTAGTATCCGAATAGATATTTTGACGAAAAAGAAGAAATTTTATTTTTCTGAATTGAATAGTCAGAGTATCGTAAATAGTCTTGTATATCGTGAATAGTAACTCAAACACCAAAAGATAGAAATTCCACAAAAACATCTTCACGCTTCATGAATAGTACTTCGTGAATAAGATCTCGTGAATAAGAACTCATGAATAAGTAACTCGTGAATAGTAACTCATGAATAGTAACCCCGACATGAAAAAGTTCCAAATTTGATAAAAACTTCGGATCAACATTTCGGCGTAATGATATTGAAGAAATAATATCATTACGAAAAAAAATAATATCCCTTACCTCGAAGAATCGATGATTGGAAGGAAAGGTCTCAAGTGATCTTTGAATGAAACTTATCTTGAAAGAACTCTCAAAGTATCTAAATACTCACAAAATACGCTCGATAATATAGAGAGAAAGAGAAAACTTTGTTTCTCGGTGTGATTTTCAATTCTAACAGCCTTCATTTATAGGAAAATGTTAGCCGTAGAAGCGAGGCACTTGACTCGCTACACGATGGCTTTTACACTACTATTACCACCCACCACATTTGAAATAAAATTCAGCACATTTTTTCACCAACCACAAGTGGGGCCCCACCAATTCTAGAATTTTCCACCAAAATCATTTATAACCTAATTTACAATCACCACCTCTTAAAATTCATAATAAATTATCTGCTCATTTTTAACGGTTCAAAATTTGTGGACATATACTCAACTTATATATGTATAACATATCCAAAATTACAACGATCCAACGGTCGGATTAAATATTATAACTCACACAATAAAGTACGTAATAACACCGATTTGATCTTTTAATACCTCGAATCCGGCAAAATACAAATAAAACATCTCAAAGATTAATTCCTTCATTAATAACCACATAAATAAATCCATCATTTATATTCATATAAAATAAATATTTCCTTATCATATGAATCGATAATTAATTATTCACAAATAATATTACGAATCACATTTATAATGACCAAATTTCATCCTGGGAAGAGGGGCTTTCGATAAGGATCTCTCACTTCTTGGTAGCCGAATTAGGTGACGAAACCTCTCCTTAAACGAACTTTCTAGACATTGCCAATAATGTTATCTAATAATATTATTCAAATAATATGAATTATTGATGCGATAATGGAAATCTTGTGCGTGTGATGATTATTGAAGCAATGAAGAATAATAAAAATACCAACTATGACATTATTGAATCGATAAAATAAAATCTTCGAATAGTAATTACTCGTAACAATTATTGAGTAGTGCCTTCTTACGTAAGGATCAATAATTGATGCAATACCATGTCTTCTTTGCAACCCACGCGTATTCTTTCAGATTTTTAACCATGGGTATTCCAATGATCTTAATCGGTAATAACTACGCCGTTATTTATAACCACCCAAACTTGTCGTTTTCCTCATCCAATCGCTTTCCGTTATGGGGCCCACACATTGGTACGCTGGCCAGTATCCGAATATTCCCGTGATACAGAATATTCCACGACCAAACGAATATTCCCAAACAATGATGAATATTTTATAACCACTTTAACTTATTTTGAAATATTTATGTATTTAACCCTAACTATCCACATTAATCAAATCAACCCTTACTATTTCAAAATAATAAATAAAGGAAATTCCTTTTTATTTAAAAAATTTGAGGGTCTTCTGAAATATCCTTGATATTTAACGCTTGACCAAAGATATCCTTTCATGGAAATATTCTTCTCGGTATTTTGAATTTTACTCTACAAAGCAAAGATGTCATGTTGATGATTTGGATATTATTGGTTCTAGATAAATTAATTCTTAAACTTATTTTATTGAATTCTTATATCATTGCCATCATCCTCATGTTTATATTATGTTGAAAGTCATCTAACGGCACGTAGTGCGTAGATGGACTTGGTATGATTATGACCGAGAGACTATTCAAGGTGTAATCATGGTACCGTAATGTTACAAATGATGTGGTAAAAATCCTCGATTAGTAGTAGTGCGTTGATGGGCGATTGTTGGCATGATCAATGACCGTTAATGAATACACAAATATTCTTGGCAAGTGAGTGCATGAATAATTGTGGTCGGTAATCTTAAAGAATATCCTTGCTCAGTAGTGCAGGGGTGATTCGATGATGTGGAATATTTATTAAAGTTTGAGTCTCAACTATAACGATGATGAAAAACCTTTTAAATCTTAAAGATAGTAGATTTTATTTTCTATTTGACTCTTTTAATGGATTCTTGGTTCACTGTAGTTGAACTTGATGTTCATTATATTTTATCGGTTTAACTTTCTTTGTTGTAGGCTAATGATAATTTATTACGCGCATTATCTTAGTCATAATATTTCTTCTTGAGCTAGTTGAGCTCACCCTTTCTTTCACCATTACTATTAGGAAATGAGAATATAGGCCGGAGACGAGTCGGAAGCGGAGTAATGGTCCGGAGGATAGCATTAGTAGTCCTCACTTATTACGTGAAATAGTGTGAAAATAATTGTAATGAGGACTCTTTTTGAGTTTGTATAATATCTAGTAGACAATATTTGTATTCAAACTCACGCTTTATGCTATATTGTACACTACAGATTATATTAGTAAGTTGTATTTAAATTACGTACCATGTATCCGACTACCCAAGATGGGTGATGTATACCTAATTTTGGGGGCGTCACAATTGGTATCGAGCTTAGGATATGATCCCCAAAGATGTGAGAATAGTCTTGGGAGGGAGAGACGGGGAATACCTTCGCTAGTATGACTAACTAAGTTTATGTCTTTATTTTATTGGTCGGTCGAAATATAGGGATAATATGTTACATGTCGATTAACCTTTTGTTTTGTGGCGATGTCTGAAAATGACATCTCGAGAATGTTGAAAATAGCGATGGAGCACAGCGATCGTTGATTCACCACATATCAATAATCGGGATAATGTACGTCGGAAGGCGGCAATCCTCATCTGTAACAACAACCTTGACGAAATGATGAATGATCGAATGTTCGGAGGCTTTATGCGATTCATGCAACAAAGAAGCGAGCGACTCCTATCCAAAACGTAGGTGGAAACACGGAAAGCGCCGGTGGCACACCGCTAAGCAGATTCGAGGAGCCGACCACCGGAGTTTAAGGAAAACGAAAAACCACTTGACGGAAGCATGGATAAAGCAGATTACCAGATATTTGATGTCTTGGGATGCTCCAGAGGAGCAAAAGGTTCCTTCACGCTTTTATGTTATGTTCTTGAGGAGGCGATTCTTGGTGGGAATCGATAAAAGTACTCAACTTCTTTGTCTTGAAGATATCTTGGGAGAAGTTCCAGAGTCATTCAACGACAAATACTTTCACGAAAGTATTACGCCACGTGAAGGAATTTGGAGTTTATCAAGTTGGAACAAAACAATATGACCGTGTCGCAATACGAGGCAAAATTTGTGGAGTTATCACGGTTTCGTCCCACTTGGTGGATAATGAAGAGAATGGGCGCGAATATTTTAAGAGGTTTGAAGCGAGATACGTCAACATCTTATTTCTCGTAAACTTGTGTTTGTATTCGGATGTTGTAAATAGGGCTCGATTAGTGGAGCGTGATAACGAGTCAACGTTAACTAAAAGAGAAGCGGTTAGTGAAATTATAATACCGGCGAGTAGTCATCAAGTGGTGACAACAAGCGTGGAGGGAATCAACGAGCCGGATATGGTAACCACTTGGTGGTAATCGTCGGCCAAAATAATAAGAATGGACATTTCAAGAAAAGAAGATTCAACCATGATGGAAAGACGTTAGCACCAAAGACCCGCTTGTTAAGGAAGGAGAAAGACCACTGTCATATGCTTCAAATGCGGAGGAGAGGGAACATCGATCAAACTGCGCCGTGCCGTCCAAAGCATGTTATAATTGTGGAAGAGAAGGTCACTTAGCTCGATTTTGTCGTTTCTCAAGATAAATTCAATTTAGGATGGAGGCACCAAAGGTAGTCGAGGAAAAGTCAAAACCCAGAAGTGCAAGGGAGAAGCGTTTGTTGTGACCTCCCGGAGAGCAAGGAACCCGAATGAGGTCATCACGGTAAGCTTATCATAAACTCTAATGAAGTCATACTTTATTTGATCTGGGTTCTACCCATTCTTTTATTTCTCCTACTTGCGCTCATCGATTAAATTTGACTCGGAGAAATTAGACTTTGACTTATCTGTGGAAACTCCGTTGGGAGAAACCTTCATTACATCCAATGTTTATAAGTCTTGTTTGGTTAAATCGGTACCTTCACATTACACGTCGATCTTATTTCATTAAAAATACTTGCATTTGACGTGATTCTGTGGGATTGGTTGGTTAACTACTTATCATGCAAAAATTGATTGTTTTCGTAATGTTGTCGAACCATATTCCTAACCAACCTATTATGCTAAATTCAAGCGACGAAACCATTAAAATCAATCACGGATGTATCTCGAAGCCATAAAGCTATTCGTTTATTGAAAAAGCGGATGTCAAGCTTTCTTAGCTCATATCACGATTTAAACAAAATACGCCGGTTTTGAGCGATATTTCTATTGTTAATAAATTTCTGACGTATTCTCAGAAAACTTCTTCTGGCCTACCCCGAAGCGTGAAATTGAATTTTGTATCGACCTTGGGCAACCCAGACAAAACCTATTTTCAAAGCCCCATATCGAATGGCTCTATTGAACTTCAGGAGTTAAAGACCCAATGCGGAATTGTTAGACATTGGCTTTATTCGTCCCCAGTACTTCTCATGGGTGCTCCTCGTTACATTCGTGAAGAAGAAAGATGGGAGTATGCGACTTCATTATTGATTATCAAGAGTTGAATCATGTCACCATCAAAAATAGGTATCCATTGCCCGCGTATTGATGACTGTTTGACCCGATTCTGCAAGGAGCCAAATTCTTTTCAAAGATTGATCTTAGATTCCCGATATCACCAATTGAAGATTAGAACCACTGACATTCCAAAGCGACTTTTCGAACTTCGAGCGGGCATTATGAATTCTGATCATGTCCTTTGGATTGACTAATGCTCCCTCTTTTGCCTTCATGGATATGATGAACCGAGTATTCAAGGAATATTTGGATCACTTTGTGGTCGCCTTTATTGATGACATCCTTATTTATTCAAAAAGCCGTGAAGATCATGAGCAACACTTGAGGTCGACACTCCAAAAGCTTCGTGAATATAAGCTTTATGCGAAGTTGAAGAAATCGAGTTCGGTCAAGAAGTAGCATTCCTTGGGCACGTGGTATCAAGTCATGGAATATCTCATTGACCCAAAGAAAGATTGAAGCTATTCAAAGTCGAACAACCTAAATCGATGGATAGAAGTCGTGAGCTTTCTCGATTTAAATTTGGTTATTATCGAGATTCGTGGAAGGATTTTCTCGAATCGCTACTCCATCGACTCACCACTTTCGGAAAGATACAAAGTTTAATTAGAAAGCGAAGAATGTGAGAAGAGTTTTCAAGAACTCGAGAGGAGACTTATTTCAAGACTGCTCACGACAATACCATCTGCTCGGATGGATTTGTCATCTACAAGTGATGCTTCGGGAAAAGGGTTGGGATGTGTTCTCATGCAACATGGAAAAGTTATAGCTTTATGCATCGCGACAACTCAAAGAATATGAGAGGAATTATCCTACTCATGATCTAAAGTTAAATTTATTATCTTCTTGCACTTAAAATTTGGAGGCATTACTTGTATGGGGAGAAAGTGGAGATCTTTACGGATTATAAAAGCCTCAAATATTTCTTCACTCAAAGGAACTCAACATGCGACAACGACGCGTTGGCTTGAACTGCTGAAAGATTATGATCATACCATCCAATACCATCTTGGAAAAGTGAACGTGGTAGTAGCGTTGATTGAGTGAAGATCATACGCAAGCACGAGTGCGATATTGTCAACGAAAGGCCCATTTTCAGTGACTTGCAAAGGATGGAGATAGAGTTAAAGACTCAGGGACGCGTGTGATGATAAGCGAGTATACGAGTAGAACCAGACTTTAATCGATAAAATTAAAGTTGCGCCAAGCTTACGTACTTCGAGCGTGATGCGTATGAGAAGAAAGTCCAAGAAGGTCTTGTCTAAGAGCGAGAATCGATGAAGAAGGAATACTTGAGTCAACTCCGGCACTTTGTGTTCCTAACGAATTCTCGATTTAAATTATAATATCATGATGGAGGCGCACAACACACCATTTGCGAATCCATCTCAGGGAGTACCAAATGTATCATGATATTCGCCATACATTTTGGTGGAAGCAATATGAAGAGAGATATAGCTGCCATTTATCTCAAGGTGTCTAACTTGTCAACGAGTTAAAGCGGACATCAAGTACCAAAAGGTCAATTGCAACCACTTGAAATTCCATAATGGAAGTGGGAGCACATTACCACGGATTTCAGCACGGCCTTCCTAAGGTTTCTCGGCGTATGATGCGATTTGGGTCATTGTTGATAGATTGACCAAGTCCGCTTCATTTCTTACCGAATCACGAGAAACTTATTCACTTGAACGTCTTACTCAGATGTCATAAACGAGATTGTAAGACTGCATGGTATCTTACGGTATCCATAGTTTCCGATCGAGACCCAAGATTCACTTCACGATTTTGGGTTAGTTTGCAAAAAGTCGTGGAAGCACAGACTTACGATTTAGCTCTTGCAGATATCATCCTCGAGATCGACGGACAATCGGAGAGGACTATTCAAACTCTTGAAGATCTATTAAGACTTTGTGTCCTTGATTTCAAGGAAGTTGGGACAAGTTCTTACCATTGGTGGAGTTTTCCAACAACAACAGTTATCAAGCAAAGATTGGCGGCTTCATTCAAGCGTTGTATGGAAGAAAGTGTCGCTTCTCGAAAGATGTATCTTTGGGATGAGGTGGGTGAAGCAACGTTGTTGGGACCGGAGTTGATACGTATGACTACGGAAAATATTCAAACGATCCGACAAACGATAAAACCTCACAAAAATCGATGAAAGAGTTATCTTGATCTTCATCGAAAGGACGTGGAATTCGGCGATATAGGAGATCATGTGTTGTTAAGAGTTGCTCCATGGAAAGGAGTTACAAGATTTGGAAAGAGAGGAAAACTTAATCCTCGATTCATCGGTCCATTTTAATCCTCGATCGAGTAGGAGCGTGGCTTATAGACTCGCTTTCCGCCAAGTATGTCTAAATGTTCATAACGCTTTTCACATATCCATGTTACGTAAATATGTGAATGACCCGAACCACATTATTGAGTTAGAACCGGACGAAATAGCGGAAGATTTGACGTATGAAGAGGTTCCTGTTCAAATCTTGGATAAGAAGGAACATATTCTACGCTCCAAGGTTATACCTCAAGTCAAAGTTTTGTGGATGAACCACGATGTTGAGGAAATGACTTGGGAGTTAAAATCTAAAATGAAATCAAGGTATCCTTACCTCTTTGACATACCAGGTACGTACCCTAATTTCGAGGGCGAAATTTCATAAGAAGGGGAGGTTGTAAGACCCCAACATTTATAAATAAAGATGAATTTTCTATAAATATTATTTTTGAATATTATGGAATAAATTTGATATAATGTTATAGTTGTGGGTAATATTTATAAATTTTGCAAAGTAAGCAAGTTGTTATAAAATATTCGTTTGGTCGGGGAATATTCTTTTTGTCAGGGAATATTCGTACGACGGCTCAATCATTAGTGGACCCCACAACGGAAGTATTATGTAGCTAAAAGCGACAAAATTATCTTTCATAAAAATAACGGCTGGAGAGGTGTTACTGAATTAAAAGCTGTTAAACTACCCATTAGTAAAAAAGCGATGTCTACGCCGTAGTATATAAGTATCACACGATATTGATTATTGATCTTTACGCTGAGAAGTCACCAACTATGCTCAATTATTGCTACACGATAATTGCGCGATCATATCTCTTATATTATTGATTTAATTATTATCACAAGATTATCATCGTATAATATGTTATAGTATTAAATCAATAATTGAGACGACAAGTTATAAATGATTAATAATTGTTGAAAGATTAAATATGTGTTGAATAAAAATAAAATATTTTGTGGTAATATTTATTCAATCTTTGATGTATATAAAGAGTTACATTATGAGGCGTTTGTGGTAAGTTTGATTATTTTATGGGGGCCCATATGTCATCATCTAAGAGTTCTTCGTCGATAGTAATTACCTTCCGTCGATAGTAATTACCTTTGTGAATTAGAATTACCTTTGTCAATAGTAATTACCTTTACCAGACGTCGAAACCACTTGCCGTTTCATATTACGGCGTCGAACCACTTGTTGTTTCATATTACAACGCGCCGAACCACTTGTCGTTTCACATTCTGAGGCCAAACCACTTTTCTTTTCACATCACGCGTCGCCGAGCCACTTGCCTTTTCATATGGCGATTCTTAAGCTAGAAATCTTCTATAAATAGAGGCCTAGTGCTTCATTATTTTCACAAATTCATTCAAGCTATAGAGAGAAAGTATAAAGAGAATAAGAGAGAAAGAGCAGAAGAGTATTTTGTTCTTACCTTCGCAATATTCAATCTCCTACTAAAAGTAAGGGGTGTTATTCTTTCTTATTCATGAAGAGAACTATTGTTATTCCATTGCTTATTATTACTGTTGGAATAACTTTGTATCGTGGTTTACCTATACTTGGTGACATTCTTCTATTATTACATTGGAACATCCTGCTGCATGTGTTTTTACACCGGACTGGTTAAAATTTTTATTATTATTACATTTGGAAAATCCTCATCATGTGTGTTTTACACCCACTGGTTCCGCTTTTATTATTATTCTGCTGGAACATCCATGCATGCGTTTCTGGCGGGACTGGTTTCATTCTTTATTTTTTCTGTTGGAATATCCTCATGCATGCGTTTTACGCCGGACTGGTTCCGTTATTTATTATTCTGTTGGAATAACTTTGCTGTCACGGCCTATCGCATTTACGGTGATTTCTTTTGTTATTCCATTCTTTATTATACCCAAATGGTTAAAACTTTGACTTACATACTCCATGAAATTAGTGGAATATCCTTGATATTTCAAGGCTTACATCCAATATCCTTTCATAAAATATTCTTCTCGGTATTCTTGAATTTTACTCTACAAAGCAAAGATGTTGTGATTTGGATGTTATTGGTTCTAGATAAATTAATTCTTAAACTTGTTTTATTGAATTCTTATATCATTGTCATCATTCTCATGTTTATATTATGTTGAAAGTCATCTCAGCCTTAGCAGTGGTGTAGATGGACTTGGTATGATTATGATGAGAGACTATTCGGTGTAATCATGTAATAGTAATGTTACAAATGATGTGGTAAAAATCCTCAATGGTAGTAGTGCATTGATGGACCGATTGTTGGCATGATCATGACCATTAATGAATACACAAATATTCTTGGCCGTAGTGCGTGAATAATTGTGGTCGTGATACTTAAAGAATATCCTCGGCAGTAGTGCGGGGGTGATTCGATGATGTGGAATATTTATTAAAAGTGAGTCTCAAATTTATAACTTGATGAAAAAACCTTTTAAATCATAAAAGATAGTAGATTTTATTTTCTACTTTTCTTTTAATGGATTATTGGTTCCATTGTAGTTAAACTTGATGTTCATTATATTTTATCGCTTTAACACTGCTGTTGTGAAAGCTAATGATAATTTATTCGCATTATCTTAGTCATAATATTTCTTCTTGAGCTAGTTGAGCTCACCCTTTCTTTCACCGTTTCTCTTGGAAAATGAGAATATAAATTTGGGACGAAGTCGGGAACGGAGTAATGGTCCGGAGGATAGCATTAGTAGTCCTCACTATTCTCGTGAAATAGTGTGAAAATAATTGTAATGAGGACTCCTTTTGAGTTTGTATAATATCTAGTAGACAATATTTGTATTCAAACTCACGGTTTATATAATCATATTGTACACCACACGCTTATATTAGTAAGTTGTATTTAAATTACGTACCATGTATCCCGACTACCCAAGATGGGTGATGTATACCTAATTTTGGGGGCGTCACATGGAATATATATAATATTGTGGTGTGTGTGAATAATAAGTATTTTTATATGTTATATATGGGTGAGTGGGTTGTGGTGGAGAATTTGATGGGTGTTAGTGATGTTGTAATAATATATATATATATATATATATAATTAGCATGTGAAGATTCGACTAAAGGGAGGGGGAATTACATTGTCGGGAGGAAATGGCAAGATATTAAGATTGTATGATTATATATATATGTATATAATGATAGTGGGATTATATATAATTCTTGTTTTATTTGGTTGATTGAAAGAAAGAAAAAAAGTGTATCGATCATGTATTTGAAAAATTCACCAGAATAATATTTTTGTTAAGTCAAAGTGAATTATTTCTCAAATAGTATCATTTCCATTCTCCCATAAATAGAATCTCATTCCTTCATTATTTCTTACTTAATTCAATTTGAAACTACAGAGAGAGAACTTATAGAGAAAGTTATAGAAAAGTATCTTTTTCTTCCTACTCATATATCCAGGTTTTTTACTTACGGTAGGGATATTATTTGTTGTACTTCGTTAGGGTATTATTTCTTTTGTATTCATGAACGTAACTTCATTATTCCATTATTTATTATTCTCATTGGAATAACTTTTGTATATCGCAAGCTACCCTATACTTGGTGAAATTCTTACATTATTCATTTTTTATTATTCATTTGGAATATCCTCATTCTGCATGCGTTTTCTGTGGGAATCGATTCCATTCTTTATTATTACATTGGAATATCACTGCCTGCATATTTTCTGTGGGACTGATTCCATTCTTTATTATTCATTGGAACATCATATACATGCATTTTATGCGGACACGGTTCCATTGTTTATTATTACATTGGAATATCCCTCACGTACGTATGCGTTTCTGGCGGACACTGATTCCGATTATTTATTATACATTGGAATAACTCACTTCGCGAGTCTTATCGTCGATGCACAGTGATTTCTTTTGTTATTCCATTCTTTATTATACTCGGTTGGTTAAAGTTTTAGCTTACATATTCCATGAAATTAGTGGAATATCCATGATATTCTTGCGCTTCATCCAGTATCTTTTCATGGAAATATTCTTCTGAGCATTCTTGAATTTTACTCTACAAAGAAGTATCATGTTGACAATTTGGTCGTTATTGGTTCCTAGATAAATTAATTCTTGAACTTGTTTTATTGAATTCTTATATCATTGTCATCATCCCCATGTTTATATTCTGTTGAAAGTCATCTGTGGCCTGTAGGGCATAGATGGACTTGGTATGATTATGACCAGGGATTAATCGGTATAATCATGACGGTAATGTTACAAATGATGTGATAAAAGTCTGCATTGGCCCGTAGTGCATTGATGGATAGTTGTTGGCATGATCACGACCGTTGATGAATACACGAATATCCTCGGCCAGTGATGCGTAGATAATTTGTGGTTGTGATACTTAATGAATATCCTTGGTAGTAGTCACGGGGAAGATGTGGATTATTTATTAAAGCGAGTCTCAAATGATAAAAGTGATGAAAACCTTTTAAATCATAAAAGATAGTAGATTTTATTCTCTACTTGACTCTTTTAATGGATTGCTTATTCCGCCGCAGATTAAACTTGGTGTTTGTTATATTTTATCGAGTTTAACATTGTTGAAGGCTAACAATAATTTATTTTGCATTATCTTAGTCATAATATTTCTTCTTGGGCTAGTTGAGCTCACCTTTGTTTCATTTATTCTCTTCAGAAATGAGGAAACGTGCCGGGACTAGTCGGAGAAAGCGGAGTGTACTGGTCCCGGATGATAGTATTAGTAGTCCTCACTATTCTACATTAAATAGTGTGAAAATAAATGTATTGAGGACTCCATTGAGTTTGTATATTGTCTAGATGACAATATTTGTATTAAAACTCATAGCTCATGTTGTATATTTAAGATTGTATTTGTATTTTGTACCATGTATTTGGGCGACTCGAAATAGGTGATGTATACCTATTTTGGGGGCGTCACATTAATCCCATCATTTAAGTGGTGCATCCTCGAATAATTTTGACTTCCTATTTTTATGGAGATTGGCTTCTATCCAAGTAGGGTAACTGCTGTGATAAATAGTCCTATTTCTACTCGAGGACGGGCGCATTGAAAGTTTGAGACGGTGAGATCAACCTATAAGTACACAGTCATAATTCAGGTTTCAAGTACAACTTACACAAAATACTCGTCTTCTTTACATACATTTGATTTTTTTTGTCTATACTTATTTTTAAAATGGAGTTATATTTGTTCACTGCGCAGGTTTTACGTTCGTTGTTTGGTGATTCGGCGAACGGACAAATTTTGGCGTTAACAATGGTCAAATTGGCCATTTTTAAATTAATAAATCTTTTAAAAAATTCAAAATATACACCAAGTGATTATGATTATAATAAACTATAAAAAGTTTACTATTAATGTCAAGATTTAGAATTTAAAAATTTTATATACTTTTTTTTTAATTACTAATTTTAAAAATCATCAATTTAACCATAAAAATCAAATTGTTATAGACAAATGTGACGCCCCCAAAATAGGTATAAATCACATATTTCTAAGTCGCCAAATACATGAATATGAATACAAATACAACCTTAAATATATGAACATGAACTCTGTGAGTTTTAATACAAACATTATCTTCTAAACAAAGATTAAAACTCAAAATAAGTCCTCAATACATTTATTAACACACTATTTCACAGAATAGTGAGGACTACTAATGCTATCCTCTCGGATCGTCATTCCGCTTCCCATTAGTCCCCTCGCTACGTTCTCATTTCTTGAAGAGAACACTAAAAGAAAGGGTGAATTCAACTAGCCCAGTAAGAAATATTATGACTAAGATAAAGCAGAATAAATTATCATTAGTCTTCAATAGTGTTAAACGGATACAATATAACAAACATCAAGTTTAATTGCAGCGGAACAAGCAATCCATTAAAAGAGTCAAGTAGAAATTAAAATCTACTATCTTTTATGATTTAAAAGGTTTTTCATTACTTTTATCGCTGAGACTCAACTCAATAAATAATCCACATCATTGAATCACCCCTGCACTACGGCCAAGGATATTCTTTAGTATCACGACCACAAATTATCCATGCACTACGGGCCAAGAATATTCGTGTATTCATTAATGGTCATGATCATGCCAACAACTGTCCATCAATGCACTACGGGCCAATGAGGACTTTTCCACATCCTTTATAACATTATGGTCATGATTACAACGAATAATCCCTGGTCATAATCATACCAAGTCCATCTATGCACTACAGGTCACAGATGACTTTCAACATAATATAAACACGAGGATGATGACAATGATATAAGAATTCAATAAAACAAGTTCAAGAATTAATTTATCCAGAAACCAATAACGTCCAAATTGTCAACATGATACTTCTTTGTGGAGTAAAAATCAAGAATGCTCAGAAGAATATTTCCATGAAAAGATACTGGATGAAGCGCAAATATCAAGGATATTCCACGAATTTTATAGAGTATAGTAGTCAAAACTTTAACCAACCGAGTATAATAAAGAATGGAATAACAAAAGAAATCACCAGGAATGCGATAGGCATCGCATGCATGTTATTCCAATGAATAATAAATAACGGAACCAAAGTCACAGCGTAAACGCATGCATACAAGATGTTCCAACAGAATGATAAATAATGGAACCAGTCACGCGTAAAGTATGTAGCAGGATGTTCCAATGTAATAATAAAGAACGGAACCAAAGTCATGCGAAAGCATGTATGAGATGTTCCAATGTAATGATAAAGAACGGAATAATAATGAAATCACCATGCATACGATTTGTGCGTGATGTACATGTTATTCTAATATAATGATAAAGAATGGAATAATGTAAGAATTTCACCAAATATAGGGTACTCACATGATATGTGTTATTCCAATGTAATAATAAAGAATGGAATAATGTAATT